>OMNV01007699.1:0-20400 GCA_900303265.1 Brotula barbata | reverse complement strand
ATGATAGAATTATATATATATATATATATACTGTATATAAAGAGAGAGCGAGAGAGCTTTCTGATGAGATTGAACTAGCCACTGTGACAGCATGATTTGTTTTTTGGCCTTCACTGTAATGAAAGGCAGGTCTCTGACAATAATGGTGTACAGATCATTCCAAACCAGTAGCATAGACATTTATTTTGGAAACATAGACCCCCACAATCCTCATAGACATATATTTTGGAAACATGGACCCCATAGTCCTCATAGACATACAGTATATTTTGGAAACGTGGACCCCACAGTCCTCAGAGTCCTGTAACACAATACTCAGACAGCCATGACTCATTAAGTGCTCCTGCTTGATTTGCCACGTTGCCGTGGTTGTGCAGAACCTTGTATTTGTAGCAAAGCATTATCAGCATCAATTATAGAATTACGTCAGTCTCTTAAATGGTCTAAGGAGCCATTTTATATTTTTTTATATTTTATATTCATTTGTTCAGGTAAAAACAAGACTCTTTAACCTAAAGGTGCCAGAGAACAGAAAAGAGATTGAATAATGCTATGGCATTCGTGAGGAGCTACAATGTAAACAGAAACTATGTAATATAACTTTAGATGAAGCCCCTGTTCATGGGTCTGGTAATGCTGGGTGAATGTCACTTGCAGACAGTGTCTCCTGATCCTACTAACATGGCAGGCAGTTGTCCGTGTTCAGTGTGTTGCTGTGGCATTTACATCTTGTGAGCTTATTTTATTAGTGTGACCTTAATTTGTGTACAATCATGCTGACTGCAAACATTGCAACAATAGGGTCAAATGAAGAAGTTTGCTCACATTGTTTCCTATTCATAGTCAGTAGACTGGGAAAGTCTCCACCTAGGGGCAACTTGGTGGTTGTGTGAGCTGCTTTAGTTTAATATCTGATCTGAAGTTACACAAACATAAATTAGAATAATAGTTTGACTCTCCCTGACCACAAGTACCTCTGAATGACGTGTCATTTAAACTCTCAGATAAGTGAGCTGTATGTCTAATTTGACATTTGTTTACAAGCTCTGGCTGACACTTTACCCCCAAGGAACAAATAAACCCCAAGTGATTGAACACGCACAGGATCACTTTGTGCCCTCAGGGCTCCTCAGTTGGATGTATATGTAGGCTCGTACCAGAATCTGATCTTTGACCTTTTGTGTACACAAACAAATATTAAAAGCGGTCTGTCTTACCTCAAGTGCGTAAAAAGTATTATAAAGGGGGCTCTGATCTCAATAGAGGCATCAATGAACAAATGAGTGTCCATTTAAACACAATTTACCATTGTATAACATTACATAATGTAATTAAGTACTTTTTTTATCACCAAGCAGAAACTACAAATACACATTTTTTTTACCAGCCTCATGTTGAATGCAGAAATCAATCAGTAACCACAGATGAATAGATAAAGGAAGAGGAGTAAAATGTGGAGGTTCAATGTCAATGTGATTGATGGAAGAAATAGAACGTCTCCAAAATGAATACATTCAAGTACACAGCTCATATTTGACATTTTAATCCAGCACTTCCACCATCTCAAGTCACAGGTCAAGAGTTAAAGTTTTGATTTCCCAGGATTGTCTACATTCCTCAGGACACCATCCCTCTCTCTCTGGGTGTCAGTGTGTGTGTGTGTGTGTGTGTGTGGCCTCGTCTCCTCCTCCTCCAGCAGTCAGCTGAGGTTATCACAAAACCGCAAACTGACAGCAGCAAGATGTGCGCCTGCAGTTTCTGAGTGTTTGTCTTTTGCTTTCATGCAACCATCTGTAAGCATTATGGCTCTGGGCTTTGACCTCCTCCCAGATGTTTGATTGGTTGTCTTAATCTTTCATTCATTATCTGAAATAATTACAGCTGACGTACAGAAACACTTCAGGATCTATAGTGTTTGCATTAATATGCTACAGTCCTTGTTTTTTATGGGTTGCGTCTTATTTCCTAATGTTTGATTAGCCTGCTATCGATTACTCTGTCATGGTTTGAGTGCCATGTTCAAATACGCTCTCCTCTCTCTTTCCTCTGCCGTCCTCCTCACTCTTCTCTCCTTCTCGCTCTTCTCTTTGTTTCCTTGTTTCTACAACGAGGGTGACTGCAGGGCAGGAATTCCTTCAGAATTGGCACATCCTTCGATCGGCCGCAAAGGACACAAACCCTCCGTTTAACCTCTAAACTAATCTCCGCCTCATCCTCTCCTCCTCCTCATCTCTACATACTGATCATTCCTTCATATCTTTGCTGCACTGGAAAAAGTTAATTCCAATGTCACTGATCACAGATGTCCAAATTGAATGATTTAATGGTTTTCCATCAAAATTATTATAATTTTTGGATTAGAAACAACAATGTTTGGCTAAATAATAAACCCTAAAATCTGGATTGTCTTAAAAGACACCAAGATTAAAACATTAAAATAACACCATGATTTGTTGATCATAAAATAAAGAATGGAGACTCTTGATCTTGTCTCACATTTCACTTTTCATTGTTTTTCACAATAATTCTCAACCCCAACTACAAAGTTGTCTTACCTAAAGGTACATGGCGCTAACATGAAAGAAACTACACCTTTATTAGATTTTTCGAATCTGAAAATTACATGATAAATATAACATGGTAATATGTCATAATAATAGCAGCACAGCACGCACTAACCAATAACATTCATATACTGTATAATGGTAGCAGTCAGCTATCTAATTAGACCAACCCTCCAGTACAACGTAGTTAGATAGAGATTACATCATCAACTGTTCTGGAGCGTTTCTCAGTCGTGTAGTTTAGTTATGGATCATCTTGCATGCAACAGTGACAGAGTTTCCAAGACCAATCATCACACAGGCGTACATAAGCATTACCCAAAGTTAGCCCACAATGGCCAGAGGTGATGCAACAAGCTAGCATGCTATTCTACGAATACCTTTCGATGAATCAAAAAAGCAGGTTTATGATTGATACCACCAACATAGAAGAGCAACTAGTATGTGTAAGTATTTTTGCCAATGACAAAATGACGTTGCATTGTGGGATTGCATTATTGGTGATGGCTACATTGTTGCTATCATAAAATGTGGTCAAAATAAGTTGGGTTTAGTGCACGTTAGAGGTGTCTGCAGGTTGAGGGGCGTTGTTGGGGGCGTTCAGTGTGAAAAGCTGAAATGATGTAGAGAGCAGTGCCAATGTACCACTGTGCACCCTACGCTCCCATTCAGCCATCGGACGAGTGAAAATATTCAGATGAAAATAAAGACATATTTTTCTACAGTGTGACTCCTCAGACTCAATGATATGAGATATTGCAGACCACTTGTCATGGACAGATAAGAAGTGGAGCATATTAGCTGAATTGTTCTTCTGTAACTTGTAGTTTTTGTCAGATGAAATCCTCATGTTGTCAAAAAGCTCAAATTCAGCTCAAACTGCAAACTGACGGTTATGCTTGTCTACATTTTTTTTTATTCCTGAATGTTCTGGAGATTCTCAGGCTCCGGAATCGTGAAACCAATAAATCCATTAAAAATACGATGTCTAAACACGGATTTTTGACATTTGCTGGTCTCCTCATCATGGCCTCTGTCCCAGAAAACAGCTGCAAATCAAATCTACTTTATGGCAAGGACAAGACAAATTGACACAAATTAGGACAAATTTATTTCTTCTTAATGGTGCATTCTGTTGTATCTCAAAATGACATTGCATAGAAACAAATGCGTGTGAGCAAAACACAGCGTTGGAGAAAGAGCAGTCCTTTAGTGTGAATGGAAATGCATCGGTGCGGCTCCGAACACTCAACGGAACGTCAGAGCTCTGCCTTTACCAGGAAAAAACCTTCAGCTCTTCCAAATGTGTGACTATTTTTCCAAGGAAGAATGCGAGGCTGAGAGAGCGGCAGATTAGCCGCAGACCACCTGCAGGTTCGAACATTCCTGCTCTGATTCGTGTCTGTGGTACTTCTTTCGACATGGTTACTGTGTGGAATATGAGCAAGCACTCGCTGCTGCCATCAATCTGCATTACGTGCAGTGACAGTGACATCATGGCATATCTACAGAAGAAAAATACCAGGTTTTATTTGGCCCTGAGGTTCTACTGCACATCTGGGAAGTACTGGGTAAAAGTCTATTTAATATAGGAGAGAAAAGGAGGATCCTTGCCAGGTTCGTGTGACAAGAGGACAGAGCTTTTTCTGCCAGAAGAGCTGAAAAACAATGAAGTTATAAATATGTCTTGTTCTTGCAGTGTCATCTGGAGAGGAGTCATTTACTGCTGACATCGACACATCTTCACAAACTGCTCTGTTGTATTGTTTTAATTATATATTCCCAGGTGACGGTGTAGAATGTGAAATATAATGTTTGATCAAATAGATCCTGAAGTGTCAGAGCTCTGCATGTTTAGAGAATCAGATGTCTGTGGTGCAAGAAGAACGCCGCACATGGTGTAGTGATCGAATCTGTGTCCTGATATGTAAATCACTCACCAGACATAACTGTGATTACTGTTCAGTCCTCCATATTCTCCAGTGCCTTCTGTGGTGCCGCTGAAGCAAACAGATGGAAGCAGAGTTGAGCAACAGCAAGAAGGAGCAGAAGGAGTAAATCTTACTGAGAGTTGAAACATGGCCTTTGATTTAACAGATAGCATCAAATCCCAAAGGGCATGCCTGACGTGTTTTCAAGCAAAGATTTTATTGTCAAGCAGGCTCCTGTCAAAATGCAGCATAAAAATCAAGGCCAATGTGCTTCCACATCATTTGTTTCAGAATTTACAGACCAGAGGAAAAAACAACAAAAGAACAAAATACGATCACAGCATTGATCGGAACATTGTCATTGTCAACAGGTTGTGTGAAAGCAATCTGCATCTGAGCTTTAAGTCAGTGCTGAATATAGTTCTCAAATCGTTTGGTTGGAATATGAACTGCTACTATTTTATATACTCTTAATACAATGACGTTAACTGCATTTTAAATTTAAGTTGAAGAAACAATACCAGGAAAATGAATTCAGGTAACAAAATTCCAGTGGTGGGCCGTCAGGACCAGCAAGGCCTTCTCTGCTGGCCTAAACACTATCCGAAGCACTGACCTACATTTACAACCTAAATTCTAATATTTCTTCCATGAAATTGTATTAATTTATTCCCAACAGTCTGTTCTCTTCATTTTGTAGCGTTTCTCTTGGCTGCACTGCTTCCAGTACGTGTATGTGGATGTTAGATTTTTTGTCCAATCAGATTTAGCCCCTATGTGCTGCCATGTCAATCTAGTCTGTTCAGGGCCTTCACAATCAGTAGTGCTGGCCCACGGAACTTCAACTATATTAGCAATGGGACTGTTTCTTTAACCAATCAGATTTCAAATTCCCCTCCCAGGACCAGCTGGCTGGCGTACAGTAACATCAGCATTTTTCCGTCCTCTGATTGGTTGGTCAGAGTATTACTGTTACAGCCAAGTTCAACTAGCAAAACACGTCTGTAGCGATCTGCACACATTAATACATTTGAGTTAGAATTTTTTACGCCCACAATGGCTGATGGAGGAGGAGAAATTGACTTGGTCTCAGAAATACTTAAAAATCCATTTTCAAGGCAGACTAATCCAGAAAAGCTAGACATCGTGAGGAGGGGTGGATTAAGTCGGGTAGGTCCCCAATGAAGGCCCAGGTACCAAATGCACGGCCCGCCACTGTAAAATTCAGAGTGCATATTGCAGCCAATGTTCCCTGTCAGTGCTAAATGATATAGGCAATAACAAAAACTAGATATAATAATTAGTTAATAATAATTGTTTGTCAGGATCCAGCTATTGATAGAAACAAATACCAGGCGAGATTTGCCGTTTGTGGCAGCCCACCCAGGGCGTTGACAAAAGTGTTGTAAACTGGTTTGTATAATCTGACCTCAAATTAATTCATTCCGGAATAGCCCGGAAGAAATTAAAGTTTTGTGGTCTGCAGTTTCCATTGGCACACCCTGTAAAATATGTGGGAGGAAAAAGCAGCACATTGTTTCTATAAGTGCTAAATATTCCAAGTGCCTTTGGGCAATGAGCAAAGTCTGCTCTTAATGATGGCTGGCATCAAATCAACCATGTCGCAACAAGAAAAATGTTTATGCTCGTTATCTGTATGAGCACGCACGTTGATGGCGATCTTCAAGGCATGTACATCTGACACGTTTGCCCAGAGACAGATAATGTGATGTTTTAACATTTCTGAGTCACGCCTTATATGTGTGTATGTCCAACAGAAACCACAGGGTTACACTTCAGAGGAGAGTGAAAAACAGCTGTTCATCCTCTTTTGGATAGAAGGTGATGACTGTACAGGTTGACAGAAAGATTTTCAAATGATTTAGCAGTGTGGAGGTGATCTGTTGATTTTACACGAATGCATGGTGTAACGCTGGACAGTGTAAAATTTAATCCCTCTTAAAATAAAGAAAATAACAAAAATAAATAGGAAAACAAACTATAATATTTTCTACTGTATGATATCATTACTTTGTATATTTAACATCACAATTAGAACCTTGAATGTGAGGAATGACGAGTGCTAATTTGTTGCTATTGCCTACAAGTGGTTTGGACCAGTTGTAAATTTTAGACATACCAATTGTGATCGAAATTATATTTATTCTGCTCATTAATTGGAATGCTTTGCTAAAACAAAGTGAGATCAGAGGGGAATAAGGGACAATGCCTGTTTGTTTGGAGTAACACTGTGCTCATTTCCCATGACTTTTTCTGAGAGAAATTGCTACATGGGAGACGTGCATGTGTGGAAAGAAGATATGGTTGGTTTGGCGACTTTACATGAGTTTTGGGGAGCCAAGAAACAAATAATCTAAGGGGGAGTAGAAGAATGTGTGGAGAGCTTGCACCGGCGTGCAAAGAGGTGTGTCTAAGCTGTGTGTTAGTGTGCAAGTTTCATGTGGAAGTGCAAATGGAGTTCGAGTTCAGACCCTCCACGACATTGCAATTTCTTCAGTAAAAACGTTTTTCACATTGAAATGTTATGAATTTGTTCTTACACACAGGATCAAATTCATTCATATGCATGGATGACGAATGAGGCCCAAAGTCAGTGACCTAAATTTGAAATCATAACAACAAATCAGAGCGAGGAACACATACGATATAGAAAAGTACTATTTGTTTTTTTAGCAAAAGAAAAAATTGGTATAGTCCATCAGCCATTTGTCTTGATGTGGAAGTGAGCACAGAATTTTCTGTGGTTTGGCTGATGCATTAATATAAATAACAGATTTAAGTTAAGCAGCTTGTTTCTCTGCTCTCTTACATACTTCCATGTTGATTCCCCATAAAGTGCAGGATTTATGCAAGAAATTTCCAGAGAACAGATTTCTGAGAATGACTTTATTAGTCATGTCCGTCTCGCTCTCGGCTGTCAGGCTGATGGAGCCGTTGCCTGACAACTAACACATTGCATTGACATTTGTAAGGATTCGGATCTAAAGTGACAAGTCTGATGCTGAAATGATGATTGGATTTACATGTGCAGCAGGTAGAGTGTTTGCATAATGACGTGTCTGCATCTTTTTTGCAGACCCACATGAGGTCACCTCTGCAGCAAACATTTGAAATGAAGGATCATCTTATGAAGGTACTGACATTGAAAAGTGAACCTGGAACACGTGTATGAACAGGAGCGAACATATATTCCCTCAGTACATTGCGCACCTCGATTTTTTTTCACAGGTTTTAATGTGTTATCACAATCATGGAGATTCTCTTCATTTTATGCGGGGCCCTAAGTGTAACACAGAGGATTTCATATACAAAATAGATCCCCATGAAATCAAGAAACAAATTGATGCTATTGCTTTTATGGTCCAGCAAAGAAACCATGAAATTTGGAGCCAGATTAAGGTGTACTGTAAATTAAGATTTTTTTCTATTTTATGGTGCAATTAGATTGAAATATAAATCTCTTTGAAGAACTTGGGATACGAGGTGAAACAAATTGTTTACAGTGCAGGATAGAAAGCCTGCAGGACCCAGCAGAGTACTAGTTGAACTCCCTAATATGACAAAATAACAAAGATTCATCACCATGTCAAACCATCTCCTTGTGTTGAGTCCTACACGTGCTGCAGACTCAAATTAGCTGCCATTAGCAGCTCACAAACTGCCCGAAGCACCGAAGGCTGCACTGATCTTCAGAGCTGGAAGAAATACTCGCTGTCCTTGGAAGGTAATAAGGCAATGGAAAAACAACCCATGACAAGTGAAATTTAGAGTTTTACAAAATGTTGCACCAGTGTGTGGCTGTGAAGGGAAGAATAAACCGTACAGCATTCACTGTACCTAAACTAGCACTGATCCTAAGCTCTTTACTTTTTCAACCATTTTAGCTGAGCATGAAGATATTGACTACACACATATGTACTTTGACGTGACAGTTGTCCATTGTCACATCCATGCCCTACCCTCTACGACCAGAAACCTCCAAACTGATCCCTCTGCTAAGTATTAAATACAAAGAGATTTTTGGATTTCATTGTTGATTGACCAAGCATACGCTGTACAGCCACTATTCAGTATCCTTCATGATTAGAAAGTAAAAGTACTTCCTGTAAACTCTCTCCTCTCTCTCTCTCTCGATGTAAAGTGGTTACTTGTTCTCTCTTTTCCCCAGTGTCAGTTGTTTTATGTCTGGATATCTATGAATGCAAATGAGAGTGAAGTAATTATCCAACTATCTGTTGTTTGGTGGATTTGTTAGTTTGCTGGATCACTCAAAAATCTGCGAACTGATTTTGGACAAATTTAATGTCAGTGTCGGGCAATGGCCACCGAATAACTCACTATTTTGGGCAGATTTTTGTTAGTTTTTTTTATTCTTATGCCTTTAACAGAGTGCATTGAAATATATATTGCAATTTTTAAAAACATTTTTGCTTGTATTTTTAATTATGCAGAACTAAAATACTCGCTATCCTCTGTGCGTTATAAGCAAAAAAAGCTGGAAAGCTAAAATTCTTGCCGCTATGAGTTACACAGTCAGTCATATGTGATATGCGATGTCTGGACGTGTCAGCAAACATCCATCTGCCCAATGCCGACTTTGACCCGGGGCAAGATTACCATACATCAGGAGAAAGACAGAAAATTGGATGTGCTTGTTTTTCCAGGGAGCTTTACGTCTGATTGTCTGGTCACATGAGGTGCCACATGCCGCCGGTTGCCATATCTTGCAGAATTATGTGTTCTTGGGAGTTTCCATTCGATGTTCATCAGCTTGAACATCTGAGCTACACATGAACGTTGTCTGCAGAGGGAAACCGTGGCAGAAAGCAGAGTTACGGTGGTTACCGCAAAAACATGACCAAAATACAAACGATCACAATGGAGCCAAAGCTACGAAAATACATTAGTCTTCAAATAATAAAGGAATAATTTCAGTAATGTCTCAAAAAACACAATGAAAAGGTCTTACTGGAAAATGTTGTTCAGGTTGAGATTGTGAATCAGCCATTAGTGTGCAGACAATTTGTAGGCAATTAGTAATCAAGTCTACACACCGAGAGAGCAGTGTTTAAAATCTGACAACAGGGTCATAAAGGCTTCATTTGCATCAATTCACATTTTTTGCTGTGATAAGGCCATCTTAATTTTTTCTTTTTTTATTATATTTTTCATGAAAAGCAATAGTCTCCAGTCACAGAGAACAAGTTGGCCTACTATGGATTTAGTTGGTAAATTGACATCTGTTGTCCAGATTTTCTGCACGTTGCACATTCAAGTGTGCAACTACCGCTTTTAATTAGAATGAATGTGTCTGTTTAACATGGTAATTAAGCCAAATTCAAGCAGTAAATGAAGAGGAAATAATCAGTAGGAAAGGCAATGTAACAAGAATAATAAAATAATCAATAATGGGTAAATATTCCTACAAAATAAAAGTCTCAGACCACTATTCTTTGCAGCTCCAACGTTTTAGAAATCAGACAAAAATATCTTGGTGCAAATTATGTGAGACAGAGTTGAGGCACAACAAGCTTGAGCAAACGTTTCCAATAGCCAACTAGACTGCTAGGCCATCAGCTAAGGCAGGCTGCTGTAAACAGTATGTGTAGGACCTTGTACTTAGTATTAGCTAACTCATACCACTACACATCCAGTTCATATTGTGCTATCCACAGAGTGTTACAGGTCTGTCAGAAAAATGTATGAAAACTTAACTGCAAAATAGAGCCTTAAAATGGTGCTGTATGTCACCTATGTGCTGTCAACACACAAACCGTAAAAACAAAACAAAATGTTCTGACATGTTAAAATAATAGACTATCTTCTAAATATCTTTGAATTGAGGTGGCTAATCTCAGGCTCGATCCATCATGATCTAATTTTATTTGAATCCTTCCAAGTCTGGATTTGGTGCTCAGTGCTTGACCCTGATGCTCTGATGCTGCCACAAATAATCCCACCAAGTTAAGAGAAAACTACAAAGGCTTCATAAATTCAATTTGATCCCCAATATGACACACGGCAGCACGTAGAGTAAATCAACCTGAGAAAAGGTCACGGTGATGGTGCCAAAATCATCTCACCAGTGGCGCGGAGGCCTTCTGCGTTCCTTTAATGTCCACATCACGTCTGTAGAGGATTTACATGATTTGCTGTTGGCTGCAGGGTTCACCACGTGGATGTAAAACTCTTGGAACGGTACAAAGCCTGCTTCTCATATCACTGATGATGGACCAAAAACACGAACTTCTATTTTTCACAGAGAAGGAAAATGGTGCTGATTGCTTCATCATCAGTCATCTGCTTTGGAAATGACACACCTGACACTGAAATAACTGTGATGTCAGCACTTTTACAGTTTATTCTCAATTTTTTTATGAATGACTTATTGCTCATGATAGAAATAAATGGACAGAAACTGCTGATTCTGACTTTGACATTAGCTTTTAAGTGAAAACTGAGCTATAGGTTTCTATTTTTATCAAGATCATCCATCCCTCTGTTCATTGGCTCCACATGTTTGGGCAGCTGCAGCCTATCCCAGCATTCATTGGGGGACATGACAGGGTACATACAGGACAGCAGGCCATCTTTCCGTAATAAAATTTTTTTTAAATCCTTATTTACAACTATAATTAATGTTTAGTAAGAATTTAAAATAAATTGCACATTATCAATCAATCAATTCCAGAATGCAGTCTTTTTTTCCTGAATAACCCAAAATGTTACGTTGTGCATTATTAATTAGATTTCTGCTTGAATTGTAATACATTAGTGATAAACACAACCCCAAAGTGACACTTGAAACCTTTTCAGTGCTTTATTGCCAAAAGAATCATTGATTAACTATACTCTGCCTGTGGAATCCTGGGAAAAAACAGGTCATTTTGGGTTCCTTTTAAGGACTCCGTCCAAAAACCTGATCTGTTCTATGTTGCCAGCTGTGTCGGGCTGGAGCAGGGAAAACCCACAGACTGTGTTACACAGATGCTGGCCAAACACTCTCACCACTTCTGACGTAGTTCAAGACCTTTGGGTTCCTCTAACTGGATGAATTTCTATAGCTATCAACCACAAGCTTTGACATTAACCCACATTACACAAATACCAACATTTACACACACATCAGTGGTTAGTCTGCCCAAGGCCATGAGTGATTTAATCAAGGTAAATGCATGTAGAGGTCTGACTAAGACCATAATCTGGCTAAGATTAGTCTGACTAAAACAGGTGGTCGAGGCCAATATTTGCTTAACTATTCAGGCTGTAAATAAAAGCATGAATCCAGTCTGACATTTTATGACAATTTGCATTCGGATACCTCACATTCTGTGATATACTCTGACACAAACATTCATCTGTCATTAATGTAGATGTTGTGTGTAATGAACGTTAGCTAACGGTTAGCCCAAGCTGTAGTAGCAGTTTAACTCATCAGGGATTCGTGGTATTGTAAAATATTCTATATATTTCAAAGTTACATAATAAACATTTAAATCAAATCTTCAAGTAAAACAGCCACAACAAGCAGACAGCAAGTTTTAGTCCATCTATTGGACTTTATGGTAGGGACTTAAAGTGTCACATGCATCTTCATTACTCAACATAGTGAGAAAATAATGAGACAAACTACGAACGGAAAGCATAAATTCAAATATTTAATTTGTGTCTCATAAATAAAACAGCTCCCTGAGGAACAGAATCAATATTTGGGGATTCAGGTAGGGATCAAATTGAATTAATTTACTCCATTAAATAGGTTTATTACAGCATATTTCACCTTAAAACTACAACATTTGATCCCAAAATAAACAAAAGTCAACTTAAGAGCAGACATAAGCTGAGATATTCCATTTTGCTCAGTTGAAAAAAATCTTTCATTACCATACCAAACTGAAAGTTGTGCAGAAAATAAATGATAATAAGATATCCAAGATATCCGTCTTTAATCTGATTATGAAAAGTTCAAGTCTGGTTTCCAATGAGTTTGAAGAAAAACTCCAAGTATGATCTCAGACCATTTAGTGGTTTTACATGTTTTAGGGCTCTTGCTGTCATGAAACCCACTCATCGCACTGATGACAAGCTAATTTCTAGATTCCAGTGATGAAAAGAAAAACACTCCCAGATCAGCAATGTTGTTGCGCTCCAGCAGCAGCGGATTAGCAGATCAAGGGCCACAGTGTGTTTGTGTGGCTGATGGGGAGGTGGTGTGTGGACCATATGGCTTGACGTTAAGTGAAGTGGATCAGAGCTGAACGTATCCTGGACAGCAGGGTCGATCTGCACGCTGCTTATCAAAATCATCGTATTCACTTGTCTTTTTCACTGGCTGTTTATCTCTGTTTGAAGTGAGGCCCCCTGCCAGAATCCAAAAACTCTTAAAAATGTTTTCGTAACAACAAAACACATCTACGTGTTGATACCACTTGCGGATGGAAGGTGTTGCTGCATTTGTAGATTTTAAAAGGTCACAAATATCCAATAAAAGCTAATTGTCTCAGTAAAGAATGTTTGTTCAATTCCAAAATGCTTCATATTTAAGAGTGCAACCATTGCCTGAGGTTAATCATTCAACAGCCACATTTACAGTTCCTATCTTTTATTGGCAGCAGCAGATAGCGAGCTAACGTTACCTCTAATTAAACATCTCAAACTGCTTCATAGAAGATTAAATATTATTTGCATACTAACATACTGCAGCACCAGTTGAACTGTGTTATATAGGATTCACGTTTTTATTACCGTAGGTGCAAATAAGCTGAGGTCAAAAGGCGCAATAAATCGCTTGAGACACGGCTTCATCAGTAACTGTACACATGAGAAGAAGAATATAATAATATAATTACAGAATACAGAAAAATTATGGATTTTTAAGAAAATCAACTGCTCCTCTCCAACACGTTGAGTTGCAGAAAGATTCCATTTAGAAATATTCCAGAAGTCAACTATTTTTACAAAATATTAAGGAAAATAACTGCTGTAAATATTATGTGGATATTGTAGATATTGCCCACTATGGACCCTAGTTGAAAGATCTATGGCACATGGTCTGGTGCACTACAGGGCCCCATGGTGATGAACTTGATGGCTGACACTGGCGACTTCAGTTTTCTTGATGTGCAGGGGGCCATGGTAATCTCTTTGCAGCTTCCTGTGGACCACAATAATCTACTTTGCTAACATTGAAGGAGAGTGAGTGACATTTGCATAGAACCACCATTCTAGATTCTAACCCGCTCTCTGTTCGTCATCTCATCACAATTAATAATGAGGCTCACTGTGGATGTGTCAGCAAAGATGATGATGATGGTGATGATGAGAATAAAGCTGTTTGTAGATACACTGTTATATGTCAACAGGGAGTTCAGGAGGAAGACCAACACACAGCCCTGATGGGCACATGTGTGCAAGTAAATCTGATACGTGCTTCTGCTTATATAGATTTACTTCCCAGGCAGGAATTGGGTATACTTCAAAATTCATTGTTTCCATCTGTCAATCATCCTGAATCTGTAAAAATGACTGCGGTCACAACCCTGCTTTAAAGTGATTTAATCTCATGATACTGGCTATATCAGCTCTGCATTTACTTTATCTCGTGACAGACTGTTGGTTATAACTCATGGGAAGATCAAGACAGAAATACTTCAGTTTGTGTTCTGATGTAATGAAACGTGAATATGTAATATCCCAAACAGCAAAGTAATAACTGATGTTAAAATACTTAACATGTAGCCTTTATTTGCATGTGATCAGTATTTTTATGATTTTTCTTTATTCATTCATTCATATTCATTTTTTTACAGTATTGCAGGGCTGTTTTTACAGCTTTGTAATAGTGAAAAGTAACAGCGCTCTGAAGTGGTCTTGGTGTATTCAGGCCTTTGGTAATATTTCACAATGTTTCATAATAAATATGATAAGATTTTGAGTTAGGCTGCAATAATCTCAATTTAATGGTTTGAAGGTTGCCGGGTACACGTCCAAGTTATACGGTTCAGACTGATCCCTGTCCAAGGCTGCCACGACGACAATCCCCCCATACCATTACTAAAGAAACCACACAGAGAATAATCAGAGGTTTTCCAAAGTTCACATGAGATTTTTTGTTCGCAAGGTATCATCTTAGAAGCTAATTGTAGATGTCACAGTGTGAAAATACAAAAAACTTGCGACTCAATGGATCTCAAAAACAACAAACGGGTTTTGGGTTAACCCTAGTTAAACAAATATAAAGAACACAATGTCACGCATTGCTGTGTAAGTTTGACACATGGGGCGATGCAATAGCAGAAGCTCTCTGAGTCGTTTGTAACTCCTCCTTTTATACCCAAACCAGATACTACAAACACTTTGCCATCTACATACACAGATCCTTGAAGCATTCTGAACAAAAGCATTTGGTGATCTTGACAGCTGACCAGACAGGTAATCCAATCAATTCCCTATCCTCTCTCCTCTCAGTACAGAGTTTTATGATGTTGCCTTCAATCATCTGATCACTCTATCATGAGTTAACATTCACTTTTAAAACCACTGAGATTTCTGTCCAGTCGCTCTGACATTCATCACATGATCACTCCTGCCCCCAAGGGTCATGAGGGGCCTCGAGAGGAGAGAAAGACCACCCTCACAAAACTGAAACACAGTTTCTCAGATCATGTGAGTGTTATCTCACTTCCTCTGTGTGAACCATGTGTGCCATGGGGTGAGGAGTCCAGAGCCACACTGAGAATAAAGACATTTAATAAACCCAGCTGTGACATAAAGGATAACCTGCACAGAGTAAATTCAGCAAAAACCTGCAGCTTTCACTTTTTCCTTTGGTTTTCACACTCACATGGACGCTGGTGACACGTGACTCTGAAAATAAACATCGCTGCCTGCTTTTCATTACTCTAATTGGTGATTTAGTGAGTCTATGGCATCTGACTACATGTAAACCCGTAATGGGCTCAGGCTGAATATAAACGTGAGCTCTTCCGCTAATAGGAATTTGGCTTAAACCTCAGGTCTCCAGCAGTTTCCGTTGTCTGGCACTCACTAAGGTTTTGACGAATAGAAGAGATAATTTGCTCTGAAGTAATGTCATAAACACAGCTCTGCTTTTTAGCGAATCTCATGTCCCATGTGCTTTTTTCTGTGTAGCTGATGGTGAGATACTCTATACAATCCTGCTTCAGATGCACAGCGTTTGGATTTAATTTGCTCAGGTATTCACAGCACTCTAGGTTAACCTTGTTATTTTTTCCTCTAGCACTGGACTATAAAATTGTAAATTTGAAAACTGCAAGCATGTGAGAATCATTAAATCTCCCAACACGATACATATGTGGACGCTCTTTCCGTCCGAACGTCTGTGCTGATTAAGACGCAGCTGTAATTTACTGTAATGACGTCTGATGTTGTCAGATTCTGTGTGACTGCGATGCCTTACATTCCTTTTTAGGAATCAGCGAGGATCATCTTGGTCTACTTCTGCAGTGCATTATCTCATCCATACAGTTTTGAAGTAAATTAGGAACTGTCTTAAGTAGAATATACAGTAGATGCTTCCTTCAGCTCACGTAAAGAGTCAAACCCTCTCTGGATCTTCTCTTTTGTATGAACAGATAAAGGGGCTTGTACCTTCTTATCCGTCCACACTAACTTGTCGTTTTGTCCCGTCTTTGTTACTGCTTTGCCGTGTACGACACAAGCTAAATATGGACATTAAAAATGGCAGTTGTCGTCCACCTGCTGGGCTGAGGGAAGCTTAGTTTGTACCAATCAGAGATGTTCCCCCAACTTGGTCCTAGTTCCTTGGTGTAAAACAAAGGAAAGTTACTGAGAAAGTTCCTGTGATATAAAGACGACTGCTGACAATGAACAGCAGCATCAGGAAGCCATCAGCTTGACTCTCTGCTCTTTGTCACACATGGATTTAGATTTCTGCTCCAAAAACTGAGAGGTTTCATCTTGTTATAAATGGCTTTTTCAGTCATTTTTGGCTCCATTCATAAATCATCACTCAGCTCGCTCTTTCTCTCTTATTTATGTTATGCCTGATGAGTAATTTCTGTGACTTATGAGAATACACTCTTACTGAAAACTATGACTCAGAGGTTCATGCTCCAGTATTTACTGTATATTATCCAACTGTGGCTTGAGATCACAGAGATGATCTTCCTTGCAATGTGGGTAAAATGTTTGGAGGAAACAGATTAAACTCTACTGAATCACTGGCTTTCGTTCAAAGGGAATCGTCTCATCTCGACAGACCAAAGTGACCAGAGAACAATCAGTGGAAAAGCATTGTGTAGCATTTACAGCCAGCGTGGTTACATCGTCATCGTGTGTGTAGTGGAAACAGACTGTCGTGATGTTGTCTTCCTGAGTGGAACCCCAGACTGTGTTATTATGAGTAAGCTGGTTTAACGCACCGAGGACGGCCAGCAGACTTTCCATTACTGGTCATGATGGAACGAGAGCTGACTGCAGCGCCGGGGCTCTGTCCGCACCGGCCAGCTCCTACTGGTGCTGGTCTGTTGTGGTACTGATATGTGAGGTTTAGAAGATGTTCAAAATGTTCAACCTGTTCCCCCTTCGCACAAAACAGCTTAACAGCTGTGTTTTTGTGAAAAAAGAATGATGTAATGCATCAAAATCCCAAACTCTGGTAAGAAGATTATTATTTGTACAATTTTTTATCATTCACTGTTTCCTTATAATAAACTTAAAAGTATCTATTACTTTGAAATAAATCCTATGCACACAGATACTGTGTACACTACCATACATTCATACAGGATGCATCAGTATCATATTGAATGACTCATTTCTTTCTCATCAAATTTAAAAAGAAAGATTGGGTCATATTTGCAAGTATTATGATCTCATTACTTTGATTACAACTTGGTTGATTATTTAAAAAATCAGGATGTCTGTACCTCACATAGCTGTTAGACATTGGCAAGAAACATGAAAATGATGAGCTGATATCAAAAACACCATGTATTATGCTTTGGGGACAAACATTAACACAGCTGAAGGAAAGTAATTGTTTTGTTTGTGTCTTTCAAGTTATAAATGAAATCCTAGGACAAGATGCTTTATGATCCAACTACTGCCGAAGGAATGAAAAATGATTTTCATACTCTGGCAACTGACAAGTCTCAGTGACTAATGTGGTAATTGTGTATACATCATTAGTCAGTGTCCATCCAGCTGTAGCACTGTGAGTCCGTGTCTGATTTCATCACGCTGAAACGTGTCTCTGATGTTTATGTGCTCTTCATCTTAAAGCTCAGTCTTTTCTTTGGACGGCTTCACGAGGAGTGTGTTATGTAAACAAACTGCATCTCTGCGTCTGCATGATAATTGAGCTCTCTGGCCTCTTGACACACAGCACACACAGGGCAACAATAACCGCTACATCAAAAATGTATAGTTAATGCTCCGTAACATGCAGGCTATAATAATAACGGGTGATGTTTCTGTTATTTTGTGGGGATGATGCAATGAGGGCAAGGGCCAGCTGTGATTTCCTTTGTTCGGCGTAACAGCCTGTCCACACTAAAAATTCTTTTGTAAGAACTTCGCTAATTAGCTCTCCGGTTCCTCAAAAGCCATAACAATCAACAAAGCATGGTCCATCACACTTTATGGAGATTATCACCGTGACTGCAACAAATCTTTAACCAAACATATAATTTTGTTCAAACTACATGTTGTCATACCAATATAAAGAACTTACAAGCGCGATGTAATCTGAAACTGCCGTTATTACCCCAACAAAACTGTAGCCATGAAAAACAGTTCAGCTGAGCGTGAGTGTAGACTGATGGTCCACTCACACGGGACTCGTTGTAGGTGTGGACCCAGTGATTTGTAGTAATTGTGGAGGTCATTAACTGGCTATTAACTTAATACTTTGTAAATATGTCATGTCTATAATCTTTTAAGTAGATTTTCCAAAAAACACAGAGGTGATCTGATTAAGTTTGTCCCCTATGAATATGGATCATCGTAATCAAGGTCGTTTTTACCCAGCGCGATTTTTTTTTTCTTTTTTCTTTATTCCATGCTTTTCTGATGAATCTCTCCCAGCTGATACCGATGGATTCTGTTATGTTGTCTATTGAAATTTGAGTTTTGAGCATTTTATGTGAAATCTCTGACAAAATTTTGAAGAAGTAGCGACGGGAAATGCTGAACAAATTTCCCTCAGACCAACTCATACTATGATTACAACATGGTAGTTTTAAAAATATGCAGCTGCTCCCTCACAAAACAGAGAAGTTGGGAAATCCTACAACATGTGAGCTCAACAGGTAAGAGTAGTCCGGTTTATCAATCAAAGTCATACTTACATCGAATTGGACATAGTACAGATATCAATGTGCTGAGTGGTATATTTTGAAAGAATTTAAATTGGAAAAACAAAAACCCGCACTGATCCACATCTACTCTTCAAGATACACTGAAGCTCACTCCAACCACCCCGACCACCATTTTTATCTGGACCGGAGACCAGACTTAATCACACTCCAGTTCAAATTTGTTTTCACCTTTCTCCAAACATACTAAACACTCAACAATGCAGAATGATGATGAGAGGCCTTTCAGTCAGAATGAGAAAAATGCTGTTTTAAAAGCTGAGCAGAGCAAAAAGACAGTGCTGATTCAGCTATTTCAGACTGTTCTAATTTCTTTCGTTGCCACTAAGCTGGCACCTCTTTAAACTGGCAGGACTGCTCATCACAAGAGTGTTTGCCAATAAACCAGCTATTTTTGTGTCTTTCATTTACAAGCCTTTGTAGGCGGTCACTGTGATGTGAACTGAAATGACCCAAACATGAAAACATAACCAAGTGAACTTTCCCAGTTTGCTTCACACCAAAGAAAACAAAGCGTAGGTGTGATTGTATCCTGAGAATTATCGGAGTGTGAACCGATCCGTGTCCAATTCAAAGCCCCGGAGGTGAAGAGGACTTCTGATGATCCGTGAGATGACATTACAAAGGGCAGTGGAGAGTTGCTGTTTGGCTGCTGGTACTCAGCTCCTGAAGATGCCAAAATGTAATCTGATTACTTTCTTTAATTTGATCACTGCTTTGTTTGCCAAATATTTGCAAGACATGAAAAAGTACATATCAATAAGATGAGTTTTATTCAAAGGGATCACGAACAAGGACTAAGCAGACCGCACACTCTGACTCATATTTACAGTTTTTTGGCTCTTTATCAAAATCACGTGTGGGCAAATCTTAAGGCTACATTCTTACACTGTTGGGAGAGCGAATTAAACGAAGCTGGAGCAAGCTTCATTCAAGAGAGAGCGAGAGGGAAGAGGTACTGAGACATGTTGCCACGTGGAAGCGACTCAAACTGACTCGACCACATGACTCGATTTGACATCACAGAAAAGATTTTAATGTTGAAACATGCAATTGTAAATAAAAAAATTCACCAATAATTGCATGCTTGTAACACGCTGGATTATGTTACAAGACATTTATCAGTGAAGATAAAAGGGATTTGACCGGATAAGTTACACCCTACATTAAAACATGACCCTGGTCCCAGGAAAATATTCAAATTACACCCTAAGTGTACCTTAACCCTTGTTAGCGTTGTAATGAGTTATTTTGGAGCTATGAAGTAATCACAGACAATATTTATATGTTGATTGAAGTTCACAAGATAGATGCCATCATGACAGGGAGCCCAGAATTGACATTTTTACCATGTTTTTAGCAATCAGTTCAGATACTGATGTTGCATCTTGGGTCACATGGTCTGGGCTTGTTTGTCTTTCCGGGAAAGAAAAAAAACAATGTGGCTTTAATCACCTCTAAAAATGACCGTGTAGTGGAAAAAATTGGGTGGAAACTGTTAGG
>OMNV01007697.1:0-12226 GCA_900303265.1 Brotula barbata | reverse complement strand
AACATTATATATCTGAACGATACATATATGGACGTTACATATATGAAGGTTACATATCTGAACATTATATATCTGAACGTTACATATTTGAACGTCACATATCTGAACGTCACATATCTGAATGTTGCATATCTGAATGATACATATATGAACGTTACATATATGAAGGTTACGTGTCTGAACATTATATATCTGAACGTTACATATTTGAACGTCACATATCTGAACGTGACATATCTGAACGTCACATATCTGAACGTTACATATCTGAATGTTACATATCTGAATGTTACATATATGAACGTAACATATTTGAATGTTACATATATGAATCTTACATAATATGAACGTTACATATCTGAACATTATATATCTGAACGTTACATCTCTGAACGTCACATATCTGAACGTTACATATCTGAACTTAGTGTCCCTGCTCCACTGAAACAAGCAGAGTTCAGAAGCTTTTGTCACAAGTCATCAGACATGAAGTTAACCTTGTTTAACCATCCTACCGTTTGCGTCCATGTCTGCATCATGCTCATTCTTTTGGGAAACATACTGTATAATACACAGATATTGTGTTTCATTATTCCTGCCATTACGCATCATCCCTTGTGTAGATATCTGTCATGTTATGAATAATATTTTCTGAGTTCTTGCATTTCATACATGCTTGGCAAATTAAACCCCCAGTTCTGTTTCTGATGTCGTAGCCTAAGCTTCACCGTTCAACACGGAGTAAAAGTGTGAGTGTTCAAATTTAAAAAGTTTCACATTTTCAGGTTGTAGACAGCCACTCCGGCCTGGTTACCACCAGATGGTAGCAGATTCAACCATCGGAGTCAAATGGAAACAGAGATGCATGTTTTGACTTTTGTGGCAGTTTAAAGAAAAAGTTGTGGCGATTTAAGGTCTCTGCTATTTTATCGAAAATGTTTTCCAACAGTTTGTCATGACAGCGTGTATGGGACAGTGTAATACATCCTCACTCATTATGGCATTATTGTGCCACATGGGAAGAGTTTTCTGTTTGGTTAGATCCACACTAAAATGTTGGTTGTATTTGTTTGTTTGTGAAGTAAATATTGTGTGTCCCATCTGCTGGTTGGTTGGATGTAGCGGCACCCAAACACCAGTGTATGTCTGCGCACGAGTGAGGGATTTGACAATAAAAGTGCCAGGGACAGGCCACCCTAAATAGCTTAGTTTTTGTCCTCTCAAAGTAATTCATCAACATCGACCGCTTAGCTAAGACTAGCAGGAACAAGTCGGATCTACCCATTCATAGCTTCTTCTTTTCTTCTACCAGACCTTCCTCTGAGGCGTTACATCTTTTTATTCATTCTACTAAAAGGACAAATGAAACAGGATCTCAGGCTGAATATCGTGAGAGCTGCAGATTTATCTCTTCTTTCATCGCTGAGGAACAGTAAGCTGTAGAGTCTGCTGCAGAGGACACACTGTACCCATCAACATGCCCTGTTTTCTTTTTCAAAGTGAAACACTACAGGTGTTTGACTGCACAGTTTGTCAGAGTGGCTAACGTGTGGGCTGTATTACTGCTCTTAAGCCTTGGTGAAATAACACATTAATCTTGTTGTTAATCCATGCAGAAGGGAAAAGAGAGAGAGGATCATTTGATATATGGACTCACAGTGAGCCACATTATGATCTGTTAACTGTATACCAAAGCTGCTGTGTGCTTTTCAGAAAATGTGATGGCTTAGCAGTGTAGTGGATTTAACAGAGGTCACTAAGTCAGAGGTGGTTATTTCATGCTGCCTATTATTTTAATACGTCCACCAGACAGCCCTCACTCTCGTACCATACCATACCTGTTGACATGTCAACAGATTGATCAAGTTTTTTATCCTCATGATTTCTGCTCATTTCTATCATTTTGCTCCTTTTTTTTTTTTTTTAAACAAACATAAACAAGCGAACAGATCTTTTGTCACATGGATTTAAAAATGGGCCTATCTTCATAATAACTCGCTTATTGAAACCAAAGTTTTCCAAGTTATATCAATATTCTGGACAAATCAGATACAATTCTAGATTAGGGCTCAGAGGCAGATGTGGAGAGAATGGAAAGGAATAGGATGTAATGGGAATTACAAAAAAAACAAAAGTCAGTCCACTGAAGTATTCTCAATAAGAAGCTGGAGGGATGAGCTCTTAGTCACAGAGTGTGAATAGAGCAAACAGTGTGT
Organism: Brotula barbata; assembly: GCA_900303265.1. Classification (NCBI taxonomy): domain Eukaryota; kingdom Metazoa; phylum Chordata; class Actinopteri; order Ophidiiformes; family Ophidiidae; genus Brotula; species Brotula barbata. Next base: position 10,010 of record OMNV01007697.1, on the reverse strand, counting down.
GAAGATATCGCAGGTCATGGTATACCAAGAGGGGTTGAACGGAGGGGCGACAGGCCTTGGTTGAAGATATATAAAGATGTTCCACCTCTCATTCAGCGAGCTTCCTCAGTAATGAAGATGAAGATGAAGCATGTCCGCTCTATTTGAATGAAAATGTCCTTTGTTGTACTCAGGGGTAAGCCTAAAAAACATCACGCCTGACCTGGAACAGGCAGCGTACATAACAGATGAGAAGAAAGAAAGAAAGAAAGAAAGAAAGAAGGGTACTTTATTGATCCCTGTAGGGAAATAAATTCTCTGCATTTTTACCCATCCTCAATGGGCAGCACACACACGCAAACACACACACACACACAACAGCTCCCGTGGTTCAATTCCAGATCTTCCCGGCATGATTAACCTAACGTACATGTTTCAGTGGGTGTTTTAGTGGGTGGGGGAAACCAGGGAGAAGCCGGAGGATGGAAACTCCACACAGGAGGGAGGGGAGGTCCACTCAGGGATTTAAACCCACGACTTTCTTGCTGTGAGACAACAGTGCTAACCACTAATCCACTGTGCTTTCGTGCCTTTGCTGTTTGACAGCACAAAATCTGCAGTGAGGCCCCTTAGAAAATAAGAAGCGACATTTCAGACATTTACATGTAAAAAATTACAAATGATGAGGAAAAATGGCTTTTAACATTCATCAGCAGTGTTTTCCAATCAGAACGTTTATTAAACAGATCAATATCGCAAGCTGCTGTGATATAAGAGTTCATTTATTCTTATGATTCCTTGACAAGCATCGACATCTGAGCCACAAACTATATGTAAATTGTACAGATTAGGCCACCAATGCCCAAGAGTTTAAGAATAATATAAAAACAGGAGATTTTTTCATATTTTAATTATCATATACATGCTAAAAATGACAGCAGCTACAAACTGAGCAGATCAAGCTGTGCATGTGGAGGAGTGAGGATGTTTTATGTGGTTCATCTGTCCTCAGGTCATTTCCTGTCTTTAGTGGGTGGGACAGAGTAGCTGGAGAAACCATTTTTTATTATCAGAATAAAATGTTTTGAGCATCATGCAGCCTTGGGGGAGGTATGACCTGTCTGCCTGTTTTCTTGTTTTTAGATTTCACTTTTCCAATGGCTTGATTCTCAGAAATTCACGTGGAGTTGTAGCTTTGAGCGTTCAGTGAATGAAGAATGAGCCATTAACCATCCGCAGATGACAGGCTGAGATATCCATCGGTCACACACATCAAGTTTGTTGTTGGCTGCTATATGAAAGAAAAGACGGAGTAAAAACATTAGCCATTTCCCTTGATCTGCCGCTCCCCCTGCTGCTGTCCTGGACTGTGACCCTCACTGACCCTTGGCTCCACTCTTTTTGCTGAGGAGTTTTTGTGCCCTGACATCGTATTTTTCATGCTGGGTATCAGATGACTGGTGGGGTGGCGTACATTTCTGGGAACGCCACCACTTCAGTGTTGAGCCCCTCCCCCTTGCTGCCACCATTTGACCGCATTTATCCAGTCCGAATGTCATCCCGACATCATCCTAGTGTGTCCCGGTGAGGTGGATCAGTGAAACAATGTCTCGTTCACTCCTGGCAGACAGTTTGGTGGCTGACAGTTACCCCACCCATAACTTCTATCATATCCATGACTGAGGGCATTCAAGCCTGTATAGAACCACAGCAGGGGCAGTGCCTCTAGCGTGTGTATACACACACACACACGCATATGTATTTCCCTTTGAATGCAAATGAAAACACTGATACATTGTTTGACCTTGCTAGGCTCCTCTTAGCGGCGCTACGTGTGGTGCCAGGAAAATTTATTGAGGAGAATATTTTACAAAATTTACTTACAGAGATGAACAATGCAAAAGATTTATACAATTTACAGCTCTCACTAAAGTTATCCGGGGAGGGCATCGCATGTATGAAAGTATTTGAAGTATTTTGAAAATATAGAACCTTATTTTTTTATACAAATTACACGTTGATTTTTTCAAGATCCCGAAACACAAAATTGTATTAAGATTTTGTATTTAAAATCCTGTTGTCAGAAATCCTGTCCATCCCTGACAACAAGCAGCTCTCAGAGGTGAAACAGAGCTGTTGGTTCAGTGTGTAGTGGCTGCTGTAGCTTTAGCCGTAGTTTGGTGTGTTAGCTTGGCCTAGGTTGGCTTTACTAAGCTACATGGCTACAACAAGGATGAGCAGATTAAGCAGGCAGCAGTTTCTCCTGTTTAAAGCTTAGATTAGCACAGGGACCAAGCTGTTACACCACCACACTGCTGTTACCATGCAACTGACACTTAGGGCCGTGTTTACTAAACCCACCGCGCATCTCTGCCAGAGACCGTACATCTGTGTCGGGAGGAGAAGCTCATGGAAAGGGAACACATTTTGGATGTCAAAAAAGAGGAGAGTCGGGACAGGAGGGTGGCGTGGGCGAGTTTATTTACCATCTTTTACAGAACATTGATTCTTTTCATAGCAATGGAATGAAATAAAATGTCATAAAAATTTCTCCATTTCCAGACACTTTTCAGTCCTTTTGATGAGCTGAGTTCCCCTGACCCCTATGTGCCAGCGTGGCAGGTCACTCAGCTGCCACAGATGGCAAAGTAGACGAAAACACTTGAAATGGTTCTAGAATTCATCTGTGAATTCACATTTGTGTTGAAGCTTTTTTGTTTTTGCTGCTGTTTTACTACGGCCTACACGCACTCGGGGCGTATACGTAATCCACTAATTGTGGCGTGTGAGAAGGAGGGGCTTAACGAGAAGGGTCAACGTAATGCAAACATGCACAGAGAATGTATGAAGAGTTTGGAAGCACAACCAAATTCTGAACTTTTTAGCCAATTTAGAAATCCCTGCTAGACATATTATCTTAAAAAAAAAAAAAGATACAATCTGGACAGACAGATAAAGGAAAACGTCAATAACGTTACACTTCAGGGAATTATACAGATAAATCTGGGATTTGAGGCCATTTGTAGTCTGCAATCTGAATTTCTCACTGCTGAAGGATTTATTAATAAAGCAACGTTTTCTTCATCAGACAAACACAGATAGTGACACAGTCGATCACATGACGCACGGCATGTGGCAGGACATAGTGTGGGAATATATAACTTTATAACAGGAATATATAAATGAGGACATATAGATAAAGATGACAAATACATCTGCATTACATGACTGTATACAGACTAAACATCATCGGTTGTGATGATCTTTGTTGTGTTCCACGCCGTACACTGTGACATGTTACATTTTATTTCTGACCTTTATTTCTGTCTCGAGTGTTGAAATTCAGCCCTACAATCTCTTCCTTGCTATCTGTCTGGAAACGAGTGTAAAACCTCTCCCAGGTGGCAGACACAAACCCCTCGAGCGATGAAGGAGTACATGATCTCTCTGACATATGGTTGATAAGATCATCCAACAACGTACACACTTCATTTTATTCCTATCAGTCTCAGATCTGCCGTGCGAGTGTGGCACCAGGCGCTCCATGGGACTCCACCCTCCATCTCATCCTGTTTCTAACATGTTGGAGGTGAGAGGCATCGTTTCCTCTTTTTATCCAGCTCTCATAGATTCCACATAAATGATGATTCAACATGGAACTTACCATCCTGACAAAAACGTGGACCCAAGCGTAACCACAGACTCAGGATTAGTGACGAAGAAAAGATTTCTATTGCAAACAAAGAGAAGTGTATAGTAGGATGATAACCGGATGGTGGCGCAGCAGAGGAGAACTGGGAATCCGAGATTGGGGCTGGGAGAAGATGGACAGAGGACAAAGGCTGGGGCATTAATGTTCCTGGATACAGAGACAGACGGGTTAATACAAGGCAAACACGAGCACTCAATGGGCCGACAAGCGACTAGAACAGCACTGAGGTTGATCTACCGATGTGGTGAAGAGTGGAGGGAGACCCGAGGGCACACTGCAGGGTTGATGGCTGGATGTGGAAGAGGAGTGAGTTTGAGAGGGAAGATTGAAGCAGAGGAGGCACAGACAGACTGGCAGACAGACAGGGGAGCCAACAGACAGGACACAAAGGGAAACAATGGGATGTAGGGAACATGGGGGAGAGACAGGAGTGACAGCTGGCATCATAGCAAAACGTATGTTTTTCACTGGGTTAACAACTACAAAGAAGATGATGATAATGATGATGATGGTGATGATGGGCTGGAAACACTCACGTACAGTGGCCACACCCTTTTATTAATATATAACCAAGCTACTCCATCCTAGAGCCATACAACACCAATCTACCATTATTAATCATATGAAGAACCTGTTGTTACCATGCACGGTAACCTGATTCCTGTATCGCATAGAATTAGATACCTGTTTATGTTTGTACAGATATAAGGAGGATTAGGTTCACAGGTCTGATTCCTTACAGGGAAAGACCTGGTATTGATTAGGGTTGGCCTACCTTAGGTGACTAGTTACATGTATATTACAGATTACATTACTTGACTAGGATGAAGATGAATCGTAATGCTATTGTTTATATTGTTATTGTATATACAGTATGCACCAAAAAAGCAGTGATGTTTCTAACCACAAGGGGGAGACAATGTGAAGAGTCCACTGGATGTATCCGGTGTGTATCCAAAATGAACGGTTTTCTTCCCAGATCATGACCTGGATCGTGGAGTTCCAGTTTTATGGTAAATTAAGGCAATTTAATTCATTTATGGTCGTGAGCTGGTGCAGTGGGTGGCCTGGTGGTTTGAAGTGGCCTTCCATCGTCTTTGTCCTCATGCTTTCCCGACATACACAAAGCCACACTGACAGTGAATGAGGTCCTTGCTGTGAGTGGACCTGCAGGCAGTCCCTCCTTTGGATGGGCATACTGTGGTCTGTGTCTCAGGATGGTTTACACAGTCAGCCTATTTGTAATCACCAGCTGGGTTTTCAGTTGTGGTCCATTTCAATGATGTCCCAGTATTCTTGAAGGATTTTTGAAAGAGGTAAAATTATCCAGGGAGAATCTGCAGCAGGCGTATTCTCCTGAACACTGACACGGAGCAAGTCTCTCCATCTCACGCACACACCTGGTTCAGTTTAGTTTTTATACACTTTCTAAGGAATGGACCTATTCTTCTTCTTACAATATTTCAGTGAAATCCCCCTGGACTTAATCGGCCTTTTCCCCTGGGTTTTATTTATACTAACTCTAACTTGATATTCAGCCCAAACAGATGAAGAGGCAGGGAATGTGGGGGCAGGAATGAAGCAGCTTTACCCATATAATAAAAACTGTACCTGCTTTAAAATCTCCCACAGCATAGAAGAGAGAGAACCACTTGACTCTCTTGTCCAGCCGCTGCCTGTATGATGTTTAAGTGATTCGTCAAGGTCTCCATGTCCACATTGATCAGTGATTCTGTCAGTCTAGTTATTGATTTGTAGAATGACTCAAACACTGAGTTAAAGTCCCTCTTACCCCCTCACTGATCTATATCCATTCCTATAGTGTTGTTGTCGTTGTATTTGCTGTTGATTGAATGGGCATGCATGACTAGTTTCCGTGAGCGTCATAAAGTGACCTCCTGCCTCTCTCAGAGGATCAAATCAGCATCAGTTTCCTCTCCTGCAGCACTGAGAAATCACCCCCTATTGTGTTTGAATGGATCTCTATTGCCTCCTCTCGTATTTTACTGGTCATATACAAAGAAACCCCAAAAACATCGTGCATTAACTCAAACACGCAGCTTGTGGAGCAGAGAACCTGCCATCCAGCCTGGTAGTAAATATGGAGGAGCTTCCTGTCGACACGTATCTAGCCTCCGGGGTTGGCGTGATGTTAACGATCGATACATTCAGGACACGTGTTCATCCCCTCAGGGCCTTCATCAGGCTGCTGCTTGTTTCACAGGGTAATGATCTGCTGTGGTTCCTCCAGAGGGTATCGGCAGGAGGCGGTGATCCCGGTGGGTGGGTCAGTGTGTTAAGTGTGTGTTAGGAAAAAACTCAAAGTCAAAGTCAAACTCTGCACTGTGCTTTATATACACACATAGAATTGTATAGAGAACGGGTTACGCTTATACATAAATACAGGACATAGGACATAATTGATAAGCTAAATATGTGTGAAATGTGTGAATAATAGTCATATTTTTGGCGGCGCTCGGTGATTAGATTTGTTGCCTCACAGCAAGAAAGTCGTGGGTTGAAATCCCTGAGTCGACCCCCCCTCCTTCCTGTGTGGAGTTATCATATTCTCCTCGTGTCTGTGTGGGTTTCCTCCTGACCAAGGCACCAGGAGGAAGATCTGGAGTTCGTCCCCGGGGGCTGTTGTGTGTTTGTGTTTACATGTGCATGTGTTGGCTGCCCACTGCTCCTCATTGAGGATGGGTAAGAATGCAAAGAGTTAAATTGATATTCTTTCTTCTATTTTCTTGCTTCTATTCATAACACAACAAAGTTACAAGCAAAAACAACATTTAAGTTTGCATATACAGGTCCATCATAATCAATTCATTACCAAAGAGTGGAAACTTGAGTCAAAATCCCCTCACGACCCTTTCCACCACAGGTCACACCAGACTGGACAGTCTGGATCTAGCAAAACTCATTCCAAGAGTCCCCCACGATGCAATCCAGCAGTCAGTGGTGAGGCAGACACTGTTTGAATCCTGCACAAGAACGCTTGACACGTCAGACCAAATCACAAATGTAAGCACAGGTAAAACCATGGCCCAGACCTAAAGCAGCTGAACTTCACGGACTGAAGCGCCTTGGTTTGCCCTCTCACTGGCGCTTTCAAAGTCAAGTAACAGGCCGTTATGGATGAGGATCAGTAAATCCTTCGTCAGATCAGACAGATTTATCTGTCATCATCCTATGAAGTCTAAAATTATTCACAGTTATGTCATCAGTCAGACAGGCTGTGAGCTGAAGCATGTCTGGCTGAATGTGGTTCTGCCTCTTATCGTCATCCGTGGGCCTGGTTTGTGTTGTGTTTAGTAAATAAGACCCTCGGTTCTGGACCTCCTTACTTGATGACTGACTGCCCTGATCTGAACCCTGATCTGCCCTGACAGAGTCGTCTTTTGTTCGAGGCTCGCAGAATGAAACTCCACCCCCTGCTGGCTCGGGGTAATACTACCTCGTACTGCTGGAGGCACAAGGCACACACAGATGTGACCAGCTGTGCTAAATCTGTCAAGCTGTGTTCTGGAACGACCCTCTACAACCATCCAACCACAGCTGGAGAGAGTGTGGCGCTCTGTAGCAGGAGTAGAGCTCAGTTCACTGTCAGGCCGTGATCCATTTTGGATAAAGGTTTTCTCAGACAGCATCCTGATCTGATTCTCATCCACCCTCCACGTTTCTTTGTCCTTTTCTCTTTCCTTTTTTCATTTTCAAAATCCTAACATTGGGATCTCAAATGAACTTGTTGTCACTAGACTCACATCTTGAGCTCTTCTGCTGACTACCTGATTGAGCCGCCCCTCCCCCACAGCATCTGATTTCAGCATGCTCTCACAGTCTTACATGAGCTCCTTGGGGCAGTGGGATGGAGACACCCCATCATCACTAATCCACTCATCTCTCCCCCAGCAGGAGGAAGAGATGGGGTGGTCCTTCCTTTCAGCGGTACAGAACGAGAGCTGCTCCTTGAAGCACACGTCACGTTAATCGGGGAAAAGAAATTATTAAAACAAAAGGGAGGCCAAAATAAGAGCCAGGGCTGGTAACAGGTGGTCCTTCTATGTCCCAGATCCTCCATGTGTGAAGTCTCCCCACCCCTCTCAGCCGCTCATCAGTTTCTCTGCTCCATACCCGCTTTCCACATTTTCCCTAATCTGCTCATCTGTTTGTCACTGGTAATTACTCACTCTATACACATGCTTCCCAGTTTGGTTTCCAGATTTGCACGTGCCTTCCTGCTTATTTCCTGATTATTGTGTCATGTTTTTACTCTTTTATTTTGTGCTCGTGCCCGTGGTTTGGATTTTGGACTCACTTAAGCTCCTTGTGCTGTGTTTTGAACGCTGCTTTGATTAAATCCTGCCTCCGTTTCCGTTCTTTTTCTTTTGGTTCCTCTAACCACACTGGTTAAAGTGATTCACATTCTCCAACTGCCAGTCACATCAAAAGCTGCTGTTTACATTCTGACATACAGCGCGTTCCTGTTCGTGCTGGTTGCTGCGTCCGCCTCTTTATACCGATCGATATTATCAGATGAGGTTATTATGAATTTATGAGAACACCATTCATGATAGCACCTGATGCCTCTGAGTGAAGAATAATTCCAGACCCCCTCCACATCCCCTCATCTTTGTGGCTTTGGAGACTCTAATCTAGTATTTAGCGTCTCTGCTAATCTCTTTGGATAACAAAGTGCATAGATAAGTGATGCAAAGTGGTTGAAATCGCTCTTAAATCTCCCCTTTGGTTAATGCCGACATATGTGGAAAATACTTAAGTTTTGTACGAGTGGATGTACATGTTACTTTCAGGTTGGACCGGGTTGACTGTGGAGTTCTCGCTCTGTTTGGCGTCTTGATACACACAGATGTGTGACACGTGCACAATAGGAATCCAAACGTCGACCACAGGTTGACCCTCACATTGAATGGGGTAAGCAGAGGATGGAACTTTCAGCAGCGACTCTCGTGAACCTGTGGATTAAAGTATTATAGGAACAAATCGTATATTTATGGAGTCTAGTTTTACTATCTTGTAACCATCTGCTGTTTAATATTTGATGAAAGTTTAACACCGCACTGCAGTGTAGAGCACTGAAATGCCAACTTTATGATACCCAACACGTCCATCCAAAATGAAGGAAAATGGAAGGAGATTAAAAATTCAGTGGCTTATGCTGTACTGAAGTAAAAATGTCTATTGAATTTATATAAAATCCTGTAAAAAACCCTGAGCTGTTTGCCTTGAAGTGGACTGAACTTTTCATTTACTTGAGTTTAAAGGGTTAATTTGAGCCACAGGACAGCCACAGAACACAAGCTGAGTTTCTAAAGAAGAAATGAGCGGTGGAGCTGATGATGATGATGATGGGACGAAGAGGCTCATGAAGGCGTCGACACTCCCAGGGAGATGTCTGCTTGTGTGTGTGACAAATGTGGATAAGAAAGCCAAGTCTCTGAGTGCTCCATTTTTAACACAGTTAAAAAAATGTGAAACTTTGGCAACACTAAGCTAGTGTTTGGGTTTGTTTTGGTGTTTTGAGTTGTTTTTTTTCCAGAAAAGTGAAACTTGTAATTGTATAATTCTTTGTTCTTCGAGCAGCAAACCTCACTACCACTTCCTCTGTTCTGTTCAAATAACCCATTAGCAGAATTCTGGCAGAGATGCTATTTTTGGCCCGCTTGTCCCATTTCCTGTGCACTTGCGTAATACGCCATGATCCCTTGTTCATACGCTGCTTAAAAGCGACAGCTGCCAAGCGCTGGATTCCACACTAACAACACTGCTAAAATGCGACACATGGAGGGAAATGAGGAGGATCTGTCCATGATGCACACCGTTTGTTCCTTAATGGAGTCTCTGTAATGCTGGGGGGTTTTGGTTGTTTGGTTTTTATTCATGAGCAGAGAAGATACGGACCATTGGGAGAAAACCTTTGAAATTAAATGAATAAATTCACTAACTATTAATATTCACATTTGAGGAAGTTAGAACTGCAATACACCATTTGTGTGTTTGGAATTATCTGGATTTGTGCATTTTGTCCTGTAATGTCTCATCTTTATATTTCTTACAGTTTATGTGTTCAACACAACACTGCTTATTGTCCATTTCTGTCTGCCATGCAGCAGATTAGGGAAGGGTGGGTGTGGCCTCAATGTGTGTGCCCAATGTGAAATTATTGTAACCAAAATATTGTGGTACCGTGGACAAGAAAAAAAGAAAGAAGCTTGTGTGTATTCAGTCTGAAGAATTTAGAACATTAAAATTCTGATGCGTATGTTCACGCGCTCTACCTTGACCCCCCCCTCCCCCC
>OMNV01007696.1:0-34083 GCA_900303265.1 Brotula barbata | reverse complement strand
CACCCACCGCAACTCGTGTACAAAGACACACAGAAACCACTGAGCCAAAGCAACAGGAAAGTGCACGGATATGTCTATATGGTTAAGAGAGAGAGAGAGAGAGAGAATGGTGAGAGAGGATGTATGGAACAAAGGAGTAAGAAAAGAGACAATCTGAAATGGCACGACGCAACTCATACAATAAAATAAGCACTCAAGACTTCCTCAGACTCTTAAAAACACCTGTCATCATTTTAAGGACACACACACTTGACCTTCAAACTTTGTGCACTTTACTGTCACTCCTTTATATCACCGGGCAATGGGTGTGTGCGCGCGTGGGTAAGTTGGCGCCACGGGGCACACTAAAACAAAAACATACCAAGGTTTAGAGTCGACAGTACGGTATGCAAGCCTCTGAAAAACTACAATTATGCAATTCCTCCAAGATGTGCCGTGAAAGGCCAGCGCGTTGAAACATTGCAGCACCAAGTAACAGAAACGAGGCCTCGGCGCTACACGCTTTCCCCTGTGAATACACTCTTTTACAGCTCAGCCTCAAACAAGCGCTGTAAATACTGAACCTACAATATCCAGCCCACACATAACCGCAGCTGCAGAAGGAAAGAGGGAGCGAGACGAGGAGGAGAAGGGGAGATGGAGAGAAACAAACATACATTTTCCCTCAGCTGCACCAGCCACCAGGCTTTAAAACTCTTGAGCTTTTTAGATGCGATGAGCGTTATTGCCGGTTGTGGTAGTCACGCCGATCAGCTTCACAAGACACCATAATGAGTCAATATATGTAAATCTTTACTAGGCAAACACGGCGGGAAACAAAGGCATTTAACTGGTGCTCTCGCCCGCAAGCCTCCAACGATTCAGCACCGGTAATTTCTCCCCATTGAAAGGCATAATTGCCTGCTATTTGAAGATATTCATGCTCAATTTTTGAAATTAATTTCAATTGGGGGGAAATGTAGAAATGTCAGCTCCAGTGAAAGGGATTTGATTTCAATTATCCTCGCTCAAAGGACTGTGATTTCCAAATACACTTAAGCAAAATTATGACAAGAATTTTTGTTCGGCAAAATTCAGTGTTTAAAGAGCGATTAGGCGATAATGGGGCGGCTTTGAGCCGGCAGTGAATGCAGCCGTCTCCCTCTGAAAGGCACTCAATTATCTCTGATTGCTCCCGCTATAATGTATCAAATAGAGATACCTGCTATTGCCGTAATTTGTGTGAAAATTAACATGCTGCAATTTCCACTAGAGGGAAAAAGGGAGCTCTAATGGGCGCCTCAGCGTACATCAATAAAACGAGGGGAGAAAAAGAGAGACAGAAAGGGGGTGAGAGGAGGAGGAGGAGAGAGACCGAGAAAAGAGAATGAGTGTAAGAGCTAAGGAGGGAGGGAAGGGAAAGAAAATGAAAAGAAAGGAGCGAGGAGAGAAAGCAGCGGGTGAATAAAGGGAAAGTCGGGACAGCAAAGTGAGAAAAAAAAAAAAAAGGCCTATTTGTGTTAAGCGTTGTAGAGCAAAACGAGAAGAGGGAGTGATGAAGAGCGAGAGAGAGGAAGAGAAAGAAATTTAATTTACTGAAAATATTACAAATTGCACCTGTGCATAACTCCCCCAAATTACCAACCAATCAAGGCAGAGTGCCTATTACTCTCCCATTACATGGAGATCAGATCACGCTCTGAATGTGTCCAGAGAGGGAGAGAGAGGGACTGAGAGAAAGAGAGAGAGAGGGAAAGAGGGTGAGAGACGAATGGAGGGAGAAGAGGCAGCACCCACAGCGATGGTAAATGTACTATGATGCAAAAAGAAGCTTTGCCAGAAACAAGTGCTGTTCAGCAGGCTCAAACATTAAAAAGGTTTTCAGTGCTACATTTGTAAAGGAGTCAAGCTGAAAGTATTTATGGCTGAGGCTCGTGTGAATGTGATGAAGCTATGTGAACTTAACTTAGTCAACTCAAGAAAATGATGTCGTCAAAGAGAGCCAAGTGGATATCAGAATACATTCAACAACAAAAACACCGCCATTTTAATAAAATGCCATATTTTGCCGATCCGACGTTCATTTAATGTAACGTCTCTTGTCATATGAGCCGTTTATCCGCCGGCTCGCACAAAACAACAAATTGCCCCTTGAGCACACCGCCAGCAATGTAATATAGATCCTGCTGTTCCATTAATCCTCTTGTTACTCGCTTGCTCATAAAGGAGGGAGGGGAGAGGTCAAGTCACCAACACAACGGTGTCACCACAGCTATCAGGGTTTCAGTGTATTACTTCTGGACACTGCAGCTGGACAGATGATTGTCAAAGAAGCTTCAACAGGGATTTAAACGTCCAATATCATCAGTAAGGTTGGCCCAGTTCTGATTTTAGACCTTTTTCAGTCCAACGAATGTAGCAAAATGGAGCATTGCGAATACTGCCCTACATCGGCTAATGCCACAGTCACCTTTTTTGGTTTCATCCCCCCGGAGGTCTTAATGACTGCAGTAGCAGTTAGGCTAACGTGGTGTGGCGGCCATTGTAGCAATAACTCTGTAGTAGGTCTGTATATCCTCCGTTTTTTTATGGCTTTGCTTATGTCACTGCACGATTGATGTGCATGAAGGTGTTCGTCCCACCCAAGAGCACGGGTCTGTGTACTGACATAGAGACGTGCTGGTACGGCATGGTGGTGACCAGGTAAAACCGAGCAAAGGTAGAGGAGTGAGGCCAGAGGATGGGTGTGTGAGTGGGCACAGAGTTAAATGATTTATTCAGCCTGTAGTTTAAAGTGCCAAGGACCTCAGGCACAGCAATGGCGGCCTAAGTGGCTACAGTGACAGCAGAAATTGGCCTTCTGGTTTACAACCTGTCGCCACAGATCCAGGCAGAGCAAAGCAGTGGGGTGAGGGTGGCGAGGGGTGGGGAATTGACAGTAGAAGCAAGGAATGGTGAGACAGGGAAAGAGGACATAAAATAGATTGAACCATCACTCTGATATTGAAAGGGAGAGTGTTTCTTTTAAATCCAGTGGTCAAGCTAACAAAGTGTTCATAAGGCGGGCGACCAGCACTAGACAGACACTTTTAATGGCTGAACTCCTGCTCAGCTCTTAGTTCTGTGGAAACGCATGGAAGCGTGAGCACTCGTGTACACGCTCATACAACCAGAAGCTGGGAAGTCCAGCTGTTTATCATGTTTAAATATATGGTGAAATGTGACACTAATCAGTGCAAATGTACATGTAGAGAGAGGAGACGTCAGCCCCATAGCACCATCATCTGGACAAAATAAGCAGAATTCAATCATATGTACACGTGTTTACATGCTACACACTTATGTCTGTGAGAATGTCTTTATCTATTTTCCTCGTGTGTGTATCGACATATGTGAGCGTTACCTCTGGTTTGAGTGTCGCTCTGGTGCAGGCAGGGCAGATGGGTCCGTGTCGTGAGAAGGCGATGGGCAGTCGTCTGGTCCTGTTCTGACACACCGGGTCCTCACACACCAACCAGCCCTTTACAAGGAAAACACAAGCTAATTTTACTCAATCAACCAAAATTTTGTTGACATTAAATCATTCCAGACAATTCCACGACTTATCCCCTGATTTTAAATTGTTATGCGAGAGTAGCTACGCGACCTAAAAGTGATTCATGTGTTCAGTTTACATTTCTGCTCCCCCAGTATTCATCAAGCTTCCCGACTTTGCGATCGCGGACCACATTTTGAAATCCCATTATGTGACCAAAGGGAAGCTAATCTAAGTGCTTTGAGAGAAACACAGAATGAATAAGACTGAATTATAGCCTCCCTGAATGTAGAACGTATGTGTGTCAGAAAACACATTCATAGAAAGACTTCAAATTGTGTTTGTCGACGTTTATTTCATCAATACTTTTTGAGGCTGACAAAAACTTTTGCAGCATCTGGGGAGACTTTGAAATCTGTTTCTGGTAATGGGAGGAATTTTGCTGAACGCTGTGGCGTCCTTAATAATTCGCAACAACAGCATTGACTTAAAACAAAGAAAAGATGGGATGAAAAATATCCAAACGAAAGGGGAAAAAAAGAGGAAAAGTGAATAGAGGTTTACATTTGACTTCACATCTCACCCTTCTATGCGTTTTCTTTACATGTCAATGTATCTTGAGTTGTGTTGAGGTCCTGCTCTGTGAGTACTTGTCAGACAGGCAGAGCGGTGGACAGCCAAAACGGCAGCAGTTCAAACCCCCTGTGGTGAGTTAGTGACCCTGGGCAGGTGCTGTGGTCTAACCCTCTCAATCTGCCCATATTCTTTCAAACCTTCCTCCCCCTCTGCTTCTTATGCCCTGTCATTACTAAGAGTTGGGCTTTGAGGGGAGGGGGTTAATGCCCAACTAATGACAGAGCCTTGGACCCACCACCATCAACGCCTTTGCATATTTCTTCCGTGTATCCATCCTTCCTTCCTTCCATTCATCACTCAAACTAAACCTCTTCAAGACCACTGCACCTGTCTTTCTCTACACATGTAGACCAGACCCACACACTTGGGTATGCAGACACACACACACACACACACATCTACAAAACTCTGTTCCTGATTGATTTTTCTCTTTGTCTGGTCTCCTTATCAGTTTTGAGCAACAACCAAAAATAGAAGAATGGAATTTCCCCCATTTTCAGGGCCAACTACCATATAAGTATTTTGCTCAGAAAACCTAGGAACCCTTCCTTCTCAGCGAGACCTTGAGAAAACATGCATAGTGGGTTGTTGTATTTAAAGTTCATTATGTCACAAGTAAAACACATCTTGAAACAAATAATGCCTTTACCTTCAAGTAGACGCCACACACGTGAACAAGTTGACAGTCAGTGTCTTGGAATGGATCAGTAATAATGTGTATTGGATATTATATATATTGTACCATATCAACTATGAGATGATACCTAGATTATACAGATTAACCAATTTATCTGTCATTTGTCAACATGTTTTTCAGACTTTCTGTGTCTAAAACTATGACCACCTCTCTCTAGACTTGAGATTCTCTTGCCAATTCAAGTGTCAAGTGTTTTATTTGCCGTTTCCCTATATTGTTATTAAATGTCTATGCTATCTGTTCTCCTCACATACAGATCCTACTACAAACCTGTCCGTTCAGGGAGTGGATATTTCTTTATCTCTTTGAATTTCCTCTCCCAACCTTTTTTTCCTTGGATGTTTTGATTTTTCGCTCCTGGAGAGCTTTGGGCCGGGTCTGGAACAGTTTATTGTGTGGGCCTGTAAAGCCCTTTCAGACTTTCTATGTAACACTTGTGTATACATATAAACTTGATTTGATGAGACCTGATGAGACATACTGTACGTACACTTATGTTATTTAGCTCACTCTTGTTTTTTATGCCACTAAACAGGACCCATGAAGACAGCTGAGAGGCAGACTCCATGCAATGCACACACTCACAGACACATCCGGCCAATCTCCTCTAAATGAAAACCAAACACACACACGCGTTCACACAAACACAGATATGTCCCAAATCAATTAGATCGTTCCAGCTATACCTAGAAATCCCAGCACAAAGATTAATTATCTAAACAACGCTGTTGCTCTAGTACAAAGAACTGAGAATCATGGGAAATGAGACTGCCTCACTGAAACTGATAAAGACATATGCAGGACAATGGTTCAGAGTAGTGGGAGATAAGGGGAACGTGAGTGTTTTTCATTGGGAGGTTATCACATGGCTGTTTGATCTCAGTCTGCTCTTGTGTGTTTCTGTTCCCATGGGTTTCGCAGAGGTGACACATATTTAGGAGGGGAGGGAAGGGGGCGCAAATATATTAATAGTTTCCCATAGAAATGCATAAAAACGGATTAATCTCACAGACACAGATCAAGGACTCGAGTGCTCAACAAATACACACACACACACACCTCGCTATTTCTGTTCTGCTACTGGCATTAAGTGTCTCAGAACTGACACACAATACACAATAAAAGAAAATCACACTCCAATAAATCAAAATTAAGTGGTGCATGCCTGTGTGAGCTGTGGCAAAGCAGAGAAAAGATGAAAAACAGGGAGAGCATGAGGAGTGAGATAAAAAAAAAACATCTAATTGAGGTGTTTAGCCAGAGGAAGGTTGGGGGTGGGGGTGTACAGTTGGACGTGAGAGAATAAAGGCTCATAATTGCATAATTATAGCAGTGGATACCTGACACACTGAATGCAGACGTCAAATGTGTTCCACATAATTTAACCAAACAGAGGCGAGACCAGGCCATGACAGGGCCCACTAAGAAATGTACTCTCTCCAGATCCTTTGTCCTTTTATTTATTTTTAAACACTTTGACTCTTTCATGGCTTCTCTTGCATATTCTTACAATCTCAGGTCTTCTACCTCTTACTGCCATGGTCTTCTCGGCTCTGCATATATAAATTGAGGAAATTGCGCAGTTTGTTTCAATAAAGTTGAGGTTTGGTTGCTGCTCTGTCTACCCTCACAACTGGGTCTCATCCTCCATGGCTCCACTCTTACCCATTATCTATCGTTAAGGGTCAGCTACTGTGAAGTCCCCTTCAATGGCTCTACCACTGGAATTTCTCTCTTGGTTGTTTTGTTCTTGCAATCAATCAATCAAGACTTCCAGCTCTAAAGTGAAAATACCTGAAATCTATCTACTTCTACCACTACAACTACCACACGGACAGAATGGCTCAAAGCGGCTCCACTTTGTACATCCTCTGCTTAATCAAAGCTTCTCTATTCAACAATTTGACCTTTTGTTCAAAACAGGATTATCACCTTCTCTGGTCTTCATTCACCCTTTCATTCTCTCCCTCCCCTTTTCTTCTCTCGCCCCTCAGCCTGTTTCCAGGGGCGACCCGCATGACGAGGGTAATTGCAATAATTTGTTAAATGCCATGGCAACGATGGTTAGATGGGAGGGGTTAAGAAAAAAAAAAAAAAGAATAGGGTGGTTCAGGAAACAAGTGAATCTCTCATTTTGCCAAACACAGCAGGACCAGAGGAGGAAAGGATGGAGAGAGAGAGAGAGGGATGTTGAGTGAAGAAGTGTTTGCCCATTCTCAGGATGCTGGTTTATTGATAATAGTGGGGGTGCCAGTGGGGAGACAGAAGGTAATTTCACTAATGATTAATGTCTCTGTGGTCATAGCCAAGGAGGCCAACACACACGCACACATATTCGTGTACACACACACACACACACACACACATGCTGAGGTGCACAGCTTTCACTCTATCTGGCCAGACAAACAAGTCTATTTGAACTCTCCCTCAGCCTGAAAGGAATCCTTAATTACACAGTATTACCCCTCTTCATTGCCCCAATGTGTGTGCTGTGTCCACTACTGTTCAGTCTCCAGAGGTGTTTGTGTGTGTGGTGTGTGTAGCTGTGTGAGGTGCAAGTATTCAGTGGTAGCAGCTGTTTCACACATCGTGACAAAGGGGTTGCAGGGGGCTCGCTCCCCACACATTCACTGCACTAATTGATTTCTGTTCAGCACTGTGGGAGAGTAACCCACACTCGCACACACTCGTACACATGTACAGACACACACACAACCTTGGACAGCCTTTGAGACGGTGCATTCCACACGCTCAAGACCAAGGTGACAGAAACTACCAGTGAGAGAGAGCGAAGAGAATGTCCTTTACAACACTGGAATCCAGTTCAGTTCACCAGTTGTCCCTACATGTTCCACTTCACATTCAATGGGTCAACGGATCGATCTACACTTTACCAAAATATATGTCAACCGTAATGTATTGTCAGCAGGTGATTATTGCTGCATTGGTTGGTAGCAGTATACTCTACTTGCCAGAGTAATTTCACACAGTGTGTTAAAGTGATAATCCTCAGTTCTGCCTTTTTTCCTCTGGTGATTAACATCTGGTAGGGTATATCAGCAGGTTGGTCAACAACCATGTCACATAATTACACGTGAAATACAAATGTGAGGACATGTCACGCATTCATACATGTCACGCGTTCCTACATTTGTACAATGTGATCACGTTAGCAGCACGCATCTTTAGTGGTGTGGAGAAAGATGAAGGATTAACAGACAATAAAGTGAACTCAAATATACCAAAACATGCACAAACTAATGCATAATTGTGAGACACATGTTCGCCCACACGAGGGGGATTGGAGTTTCTTTACACATCTTGAGGTGTTCTTCTGAACTTTTTAAAAACCATTGAGACAAAACTCAACCATTCCATGACTCTGTGCTAGATTAACAATGCAGCAGCCTAATTCCGGTTAAAGTTAAATTGAATATTTCCTTCATTTGTAAAATGTACCATGGTGAATAGCACGTCAACATTCACAGGAATGTAAGTGTTAACGTTTCCTTGCATTTCAGTTTGAAAACCTAACGTGTCTTTGTCTCAGCTAACAGGAATGTTAAATGTTAAAAATATGGTTATAAATGTTAGTGCAATTCCCTGCTGAGGTTTCCCACATCCACACTCCATCTGCTGCATCCCCCATTGTGTTAAAGACAGTCAAACCCCTTCACAGACATGGTTTCAGAGCATAAGCTTGTCAGCTACAATATTAATTTATTACGTTTTAACTAGTGATGAGTAAAGCACATGCAGCACACTATTATTGGATTGTGCTTAAATCTAGGTGATTGTTTTCCTTCTATTTTAGCGAGACAAAGCTTTAAAGAATGACTGAGTGAGAGACAGAATTGTGGGTGGCTGTGCTAGTCGAACACGCTGATGCATTAGAAACTGAATAAGGAGTAAATGTAGTCCATTTGTCGCCCTGTGGGTGGGCAAAATGTGATTGTGTGAAATGTTTGTGTATGCACGTGTGTGATGCTTTAACTTTAGAAGCTCAGCGGAAAAACAGGAGGAATGAAATTCAGACACACATTGAGTATTAGCAATCAAAAAACTCAATAAGAAAACAGATAAAAACACCTAGTACTCACAGTGTAGTATTTTTTGATGTGGCGACGGATATCAAGTCGCAGTTTGTTGCTTATGTTGACAACATAGTCAAGTGTGTAGCTCCCACAGGGAATGTGAGCACATCGCAGCAAGCCAGGCTCTAACCTGGTTCCCTGAAACAGACAATGTGCAACGATTCAGACAAGACCAATCCATTGATCCATACAGCATACACACACAAAATTACAGTTTCATACATACAGAATTTCCTTAGAGATAGCTTTTGGATCCACCCAAATATTTTTTCTTTACTTAAATGCTGTTGAAAGTTTTGATTAATTTAAAAGTCTATGGTACACTTGTATAATCCAATACAAATTCCTGCAATTCTTCATCATGTAGGCTACACGAAGGGGCAGAATATCAAAGACACTCAGAGAACCACCAGAAAATACAGAATGAAAGAGAAAGTTACTTGTCTTTACGTAGAGATGAATCAGTAACCACATTTAGCTTACAGAAACTTAGAGAATGACATGATAAAAAAAAAAGCAAAACCCAAAAACACTATTTTATGTTAGGTCGTGTGGGTGATTGATACAAATAATAACCCGAACTCACAACAAGGCCCTCATCCTCCCAGACTTTACAAACATTGCAACTTGTCAGTAGACATATATTGGCTAAGGGATTTAGCACAAATTCATTTTTAACCCTGTAATTAGAAACAGCAGTTAAGCACCAGCGGAACAAGTCCATTACATCCAAACATCCAAAAAGCACATGTCGAGCATGGAAGGTGAGAGCGTTTAAAGCACCCCTGGGTGCAATAAATTTTAACGTCGTCATAGGCAAGAGAAAACAGGTCAACGTGACCTCAATACCCCTGAATTGTCCACTTGACAGCTTGGTTTGTAGTTAGTGCAGTACAAAAAAGAAAAACACTGCTACATAACAATTGCACTAAATCTAACAGCCTTAAACACTCGTTCCCTAAAACCTGAACTCCATTTAACTGTCGCATTGACTGCAGCAGAAAAGGTTTCTGCAGGGAAGTTGACGTGACCGCACGTGACTGCCCCTGCCCATACATGATTACTTTTTGTGGGAAAAAAAATACATGCAGCCAAAAATAACCTTCCCCATCTTGGGCTCTCCTCCTCTTCCTTTCCTCTCCTTGATGTTTCTTCTCTTGAGTCTTACGTGGATGAAAACAGCCTCCCCCTCATCTGACCTCCTCCCCTATTCCTTCCTACTCTTTTATCTCCCTTGTTCCATTCCAAACTTGATTTTGACAGCGCGCTCCCTCCCAAACAACTTTTCTTGCACAGTTTTGGATGTATTCGAGTTATGCGCAGCTCAGTTGAAAGTTCTTGTTTTTCTAAATGATTAAAAGACATTATAAATTGTTTATACGGTGCTTTATCTTCACGCTTTATGTTTGTGTGAAGTGAAAGGTTTAAATCCACTGATATTATTGTTCTTTCTAAAGGTTTCCAGTTTGCTCTTGATACACGCTTTTGGTATCTGCAACAAATTGACAGCTTTCCCACCCCGTGTCAGCACATTCTAGGTTTTTAATGTACAAAACAATTTTAATATCTTTCTAATATAAACTGTCAAATTCCTCCTCTAGGTGCTTCTCCTAATCCGACTGTTTCCATGTCTCGGTGTGATAGCGTGCAGCTTTCAGTGTTGATTTAACTGCTCAAGGTGGGATATCTAGCACTATATTAAAGTCAAGTCAGGGAAATCCCTGCTGCTCTATCCAGCTTTCTCCACACTTAATCTTTTCATCCCCCTCTCCTGCTCCCCCATCATACAACTTTCCTTTGCTGTCTGTCCTCCATCATACATCACTGCCTCCTCCTACCATCTCTGGCTCTGTGTCAGCTCTGGAGTCAAGGCCCAATCTGTCCTCCCCTTTCACTGAGCTGTTAGACCATGTTCACCACCCTAATTAACTTACAGTCTTATCGGGTTAGGTGCGTGTGTGTGTGACTGTGTGCATACCAGCCCTTACAAAGGAATTTTATATTTGTAATCAGCCAGATTCTAGTTAGTTTTGTCTAAAGGTTGAAATGTGTCAACAACAACTCTCTGGCTGGTTTTTCATCCATGCTGTGTTTACATGCAGACATTTTATTGATTAAAATGTAATGTATGGCAGTTTATCCAACGTCTTACTAAGTGAGTTACTGTGACTCTCAAAGACATAGTCAAGCATCTGCTGAAATGTGTGATGATATCAACCTTTTATGGGGTGTGTGTGTAACACTCCTTTTTTAATGTAATGTTCTCGTTGCTGGCAGCGGACAGAGGACTGTCAGTTTTATTAGTGTCTCTGAGACAAGAAAAAGCTGTGTGCCCTGATCCTCATTAGAGGCTGATAACGCGTGCACACACAACCTTGACCTGACAAATGGTGGAAGATCTGTGTGTGCTTGTGTGCATATGCACACATATACACAGAGCGTGTACAGAGTGGCAGGGGTTAAGGAAAGGCTTTTCAAGTTGTGGAGTCCAAGCTATGCCAATGAAAACAGAGTCTGTATTGGAGCCAGACGGCTGACTAAAAATACAGACAGAGACACAATATATTGGATGACTAAACCATGAATCCTTCACAGGAAGTTTGATACGCCATATTTCCACTCTGTCTCTTCTGATTAATGCTTTACACCAATGAATCCCAAGTGATGAAGGCACCTCTCTCCTTTTGAATCCTGCTCTCTATCCCTGCATGTATTTTTGACTACAAATTATTGTTCAGCTGCAACCTAGGCTATAAAAGTTTAATATACTTGAAATGCAGCCCTCCAATCCAAAATAGAATTGAGCAGAGATGACTAAGGAAAGGCATTAGGTGACACTCCTCTTGTGATGATGTGAAGTTTATCTGTAGCGAGCATACAATTTCTATTTATCTTGTAGTAAAAATGTGCACAGCAGCTAAAATTTTGTTCACTTTTCCAACTGTCTTTTAAACATGAAACTGGACAAGTTAGATCCTTAGAATTAACAGCACTCTGACACACTGTCACAGGAAGCTTTTGCGCGATTACTTCCTTAGGTAGGGTGATTTTAAAATACTTCCTGTATGTTTCCCGTGGCTAGATGAACCCTGAAATAAATATCTTATGAGGGATTTTTACTGGTATAATAGCCACTGCTGTGTTTGTCTACTCACGGCTCCTTCGAAGACACTGTCGTAAACATTTTCAGTCCCACACTGAGGGCAGGTGAAGGTGAACCTCTCACAGTCTTTGTAGCGCTCCTCATCATTCAGCTGGACCGGAGCACCCAACAGGTCTTCGCTCTCCTCCTCTCTCTGGCATTGGTGCTGGGCCCTGAACTGACCGGGGTCCAATCCTGAGATGAACAGTAACAGTTTTACTTTATCAATGAGAGGCCTTAATAACGACATATAAAACGTTTGTGCATGTATAGATTTGACTGCATTTCAAACATAGATTGATTTGTCTGATCGCATGTAACTTATTTTTGACATTTTTTTTTTTTAAACCTGTATGTGTGTTGTTGAGTATGACATCTTTTCTATGTTTGGCTGCATCAGCTGTCAACAGGCTATAAAATGATAGGAATTACAACTCTAATGCTAACACAATCATAAAGAGCGAATAGTAGCATCACTTCTGAGTAAGCCGTGTCCCACAAATGGCCTCACATGACCTATGTTTATTTATAAACAGTATTTTGGATTCTATTGTTGTCATTAAAATGCACTTGAATTTTCCTTATCCAAGTGCTGTACTGCTGGGAATGACAAAACAATATTTCCAAGAAATGTCAATATTGTATTTAACTGAGTTTTACCTATTGTTTGATTTGCACTTATTACTTGAAAGCTTGAATTTGAAATTAAAATTTCAAGTAGGAGTGGATTATTTTACAGAATAACCACTTTTTTGTCGATATCTTATTTACATGTACTCACCTGTACATTTGACATCATTTTCCTTTTTTTTGTTATATTTAAAACCAGAAGGAAGCTCAACACTTAAAAGCATCACTTCAACATCTAAAGTGTAATTCATAATTAACCACTGAAGGTTGTGCCACCCACTTTGTTTTATAATTGCGACGCAGCAGTCTACTGTAAGCTGTCATTAGCTTACCCAGCCACGTGGCTATGAGGACACCATCTATGCCCTCAATGGGGTCACAGATGCGAGACACCACTGGGTGAATCTGCTGGGCCAGGTAGTATTGGGTGTCTAGGCTCAGACCCTCCTGCTTCTGAAGCTGTTCCAGAGCGTAGGCTCTCTGGCTGGCTGCAAGAGTGGAGCCGTCCTACAAGAGAAAGAAGAGTATAGTGGTGTGGGAGGTACGTTGAATTTCATGCATCCATCAACTTAAAATCCATTACTGGATACTTCACATCATCAGTGAAGTTCAGTAGATACGCCGTAACGAAAAGCAGTGTCAACAAAAATGTCTAAAGCATACAAAAATTCAAGTATGATGGATGAATCAGTAAGTGGCATTTCAAAATGGATCCTATTCTGGAACAGTGGCCATCAAACACCCAATCCACTGCCTTTAGAATATCCTAGATTCTGGGATATTCCAAAGTTTCTAGGACCTAGAAACTCCACTCCACGAGTTACACACACCTTGCAGATGATGTAAGAAATTGTATCTCCAGCTTTGACCCGACGGCCACCTTGGGAATTTATCCACAGAGCCACATGGACGTGAGGAAGGCTCTTCTTATCTGGATAGTCCTGAGGATCCTTGGTCAGAGCCTGAACAGGAGGAGGGTGTGTATTAGGGTCTGACAACTTGTTAAGTACATTGTATTATTATAATGCATTTTAGGTGCTAGAAAAGCGAATAAAATTAATTATTAATTCTTACTATCAGGGACTAATGACAGAAGGACTGAATATATCATTACACTACACTCGAAATTGGATATTTAACGAGTAGATTATGGTGAGAAAAAGTATCTAAATGAACAAACACGGCAACATTTTCCAGAGCTTCACAAAAGCTTTGTCCCTGGACTTGACTCGCCATTTATAAAGCTACAGCGCTCTATTAAGTCTTCACCGTCTCGTTGTTCAGCAGTTTTTTTTCACTCTGTTGTGTGGACTAACACTATAATTAAAAATGCCCATTCCCTTTCACTCCGTTCACGTCATCACGCCTACACCGTGCACACTGTATGTGAGGTGCAACTGTATGTGATGACAGCTGGGCTACAACATAAACTCAGCATCACACTTCGTAGAAAGGATTTCAAAATGATAAAAAAAAAACCCAAAAAACAGTAACCAATATAAACATACAGTTACATGCAAGACAGCCACGACCTCACCTTGTGTATCTCATACTGGTTAAGTGGTATGTCTCCGACTGCCACCTTCTCTCCCACCTCCACCAGGTGTTTCTGGATGTTCTCCAGGATGATATCACGATTCTGGTCCGACAAGAGCTGACCAATCACATAGCTAAAGGAGACGACGAAAATCAGGACATACCTTTAAAGGCCTTTGCAATAGATTCACCTTGCAAAATGTGATTAAAGGCATCAATCTGGCTTTGCATACGTACTTGCCACATCCCTTGGCCAGGTCACACCAATCTCTGCGGACGATGTCCAGGCCTTTAAGTTCCTGCTTCAGACTGTAGCGTCCATCCCCATGTTGCTCCACCACCAGGGCAGCATATTTCTTCTTTTTCAGCAGTAAAAGTGACTTAAACACACCGTCGATGTCAATCTCCAGTAGCTTGTACAGCTTGTTTACCTCTGCTTTCACCTGAGAATCGTTTGAAAAAAAAAAAAGTGAAATTATTTGATCAAAACTGGGGAAAAAGTGTAATACATAGAGATCAAGAGATGTGAACATTCAGGAGTTGAAACCTGACATTTACACACGTACACACCTTGTTTCCCAACTTGAAGACTTCATCCAGACATTTGCTGTTGGTGTTGATCATAATGGAGTCTGTATCTCCATAGATGACTTCCAGATTCATCTGCGTGACACGTGAATAAAATGGAAGAGGAGAGCTTAGTAAGTAAACAAAGATATCATCATCATGAAATTAACTAATTGAACTATGAATGAATTATGTTACATTTCGTGTGGATTAACTGTGCAATACATTTACTGATCAAATTTCCTTCCCACCAATCAAAAGCTTGCCTACAACCCACCTTCTGAACCATGTCTTTGGTGCGCATCAGAATCTGAGGAATAGAGCAAACAAGAGAATAAATTTGCTGTGACACAAAGACAGCATTACAACGTACAGTATACCCAACAGCAGTAAACAAACATCACGAAAAACAAACAATTATTAAATATTGCTTTTCTGTTATTTATTCTGTTTGTGTGACATGTGTGCATGCTTTTGTGTGGACACGGGAACAGAGCAGGTGACTTACTTTTAAATGGGGGATAATTGGCTAAGAGGGCAATTATGAGGCCGTGCTGTGACAGGCGTCTTTTCAACCCACACACATTCTCGCTGGGCAACACACGCATACACACACTAATGACTCGTAATGGCCTTTTTATCGCCTGCAGAGTGAGTGACGCACAAATAGGACAATTCTGTTAATGCAGATTGTCTATTGTGTGTGTGTGCATATTGCGCGAGGGATCTCTGAAGCAGAGGGATCCTAACAGGTGGGGGGCCCAGAGGAGAGGAGGGTGAGGGTGAGTAGAGCTTAGGGTCGCTAATATGGGGGGGTCGGCAGGACGGAACGCGGTGTGACCTGTCACCAGCAATCTGCTCCTCAATCAACCGCGGCCGCATATATACACACCCCGCTAACACTGAGCTCAGTGTGGGGACAAGGACGTGGCTATTTCAGAGTGTGAGGAAGGGGCGGGGCGGGCTGCAGCAGAATGGGGAGGGGTGTTCCACTCCCTGAAACCAGAGTGGGACTTAAGCATGCTTTATGGGCAGCTACATACCACTGGATGATTGGGGGGGCATGCCTCCCCCTCCATTAGGGCATACAGTCAAGGTCAAGGTCTCAACACACACACACAGACACACACAATCGCATGCACTAAATTGTGCGTCGTAGTTTTTCTACAGGCATAAACACCACCTCGTGTCTTACTAGTTTAGAAGAAGCAAGGTGAAGGATGGAGGACCCAGAAATCAGCCACGGGAGAGACTGCAGAATATTAAGGTGTGTAATGGGATTTTACAGCCACAAATCCACACCTTTAGAGTAGGACAGTCCAATGAATTTTAAGGTTGTTGTCGAATATACAGTGGATATGATGAGCAGAAAAAGAATGCCATCACTATGGCATAAACTTCATGAGAATATTGAACACAAATACTAGCTAATTTGCAGTTACTTTTTGTGATATTTTGAATAAATGATTTCATTTCATTTAAAACTTGGATGAAAATACAGTGGGTAAAAAGGAAAAATAGCCGGATCCCAGATTCAGACTGGGATCAGAGAGAATAACAAGAGAATGAGTGGAGACGAGAAATGGTCAGATGGAGGGAAGTGAAGCAGTGGGCGACGTGTCAAAGATGTGGACAGAATAAAAGAGAAAGCAAAGTCTAGCAAGAGAGGTAGCAGAATGAGGTGAGAATGTGTTGATGTAATTGATGTGTGGACTCATTTAGACAGGTTTTCCATCCGCTGTCAGTTACAACAGGACAGACAGTTTTAAAGAATGACCTGTGTGAAAGACAAGTCGTTTGACCATGACTCTGGAATGTGTGCAATTGATGGTGTGTGTGAGCGCTCATCTTTAAACACATACCAACACATATACTATATGGACAAACGTAAACACACAGCCTCAGGGGGCATAAGAATGTGCGTGTACGTCTTCACTCCGATGACTGCACTACTCACCACTGTACATGCCACTCATAGCGGGGCAAACAACTGAAAAAGCATGACAGAGGACTCATGTTACTTAATGTGATGGGTGATTCAATCCAACCAGAGAATCAAATGAGCTTGTTGCTCTGATTCTTGCTCCTTCCATTCATTACACTGCAAAACATCACAAAATGCTCTTACGCAACTGCCTTGTCTGATCTTTCACATTACCACAGCAAACTCAGGATGGACAGTAATAGAGCTGCTTGTTGACAAGAGCTCCCGCAGAGTGCAGGAGCAGTACAGAAGACTTGAGGGTAGAAACACCAAATGTTTCACACTTCAAATGCCAATCTAGGCTCATTTTCTTCTGTGTGCCACCAGTACGTCAGGTTTGTATTCTTAGGGCTTTGTGTGGTCAACAACACAAAGAGATCAAACGACAGAACAGTTGAACATATAAATATGATCAAAGGAGGTGTTAAATTGAAGATGGCGTGAGGCGTGTGAGGATGTTTCTGGAGGGTGGTGGGTGGGTTGGGTGGCTGTGTTAGTGCAGTTTCTAACCCGTACTTGTATGACCTATTCGGGCTTCATTTGTCCTTGCTGATTTTGCAGCCAAAATGCAAAAGAGCAAACTGGAATAGGGTGGTGTTAGAGGAATATAAGTCAATACAGTGACACTAGTTTAACCTGCTGAGTTATAAGTCCGAGTAAAATGACATTGGTGTATTGCTTCTTTATCATAAATACACAAATTTCTGTGTTTCTTACTTTACCTAGTGCATCTGACTTGACGTTGCACTGAATCCCATTCATATTTATTTTCCAAGTCTGGTCGCGTTACATTTGCACCTTTGGCTGACTCCATAACTGCAGCCATCACCCTGACTGATGAGCTGTTCCACCTTGTTGTGATATCTGCCTTCCCCCACTTCTTATTCAGTCTTTTATTGGCTTTATCATTAGCCCTGTTGTGTCTTGGTGTCTCTAACAATTTCTATTTATCTACCAGCATCCCCTCCAAAACAGCTTTTGTCTTTTGGCAGGCTGTTATTTTAAATAAGGATTTTGTTCTTAATTGATTTGCTTGCTTGAGTGACGAGAGGACGATAGACAGATAGAGAGGAAGCAATAAAATAAGAGCTAGACTGATAAAGAGACAAATGAACGAGCTGCAAGAGAGCTTTCAAGCCTTCACCCCGGCCATTCACCCATTTGATCCTCTTTACACATGCACACAAATATATATAAATACACCCCTTCACTGCTCAGCAGATCAGAGGCGGCATGTTAAACCTCAATGTGGCAGAGGGCCCTTGTAAAAAGAACCCGGGGCACCAGTGACGATTGTTTTGAAAAGCGCTCAGCTGAAAAGCATTTTGGAGATGACAGTCGCCTGACTGAAATAGCACCTGTGGAGGAACACACCACCATCAGAGCTGGGGGTGGTGGTGGTAGTGGTGGTGGAGGGGCAGTGCACGTACACAGTCGTGTGAAGATACATGTCTTTTCACACTTAGAAATAAATAACCCATCTTTCACTAACATGATCTCTCACCATCAGATGTAGAAGAAAATGCCGGTCTCTCTAGCACGAGCTTATGTATTCACGTTACACAGACGCATGTAGAATGAATAAATGATTTTGCGACAATGATTTCCATCTCGCACACAAACATGCATGTGCACGAACACTCAGACACACCTGTCCTGGCAGATGCCATAGCTGTGTTCTCATGTCTGCTGCGAGGACGGTCGAGCTGTTGTAAAGCTGTGTTTGATTTAATACAACCGGTGATCACATATGGCAGCATTCATCACATATAACTGTACACGAATGACAAGCCTTCTGAAGTATAATCAGGTCCAAACAGAGTATTTTAATGGCATGGGTGCAATCTTGTGCATGATAGCATTCCTGGCATGGCTAAGTGGTCACCGCTCTTTGAAAACCCCCCAAAATATTTATATTTAAAAAAATCCAGTGAGGATTGTCCACTCATCCATCCATTATCTATGGTGTTTATCCATGTTTGGGTCGCAACAGGGCTGGAGCCTATCCCAGCGGTCCTTTGTACACCCTGGACCCAGTCTATCGCAGGGCTGACACAGTGACAGACAACTCAATCCCACTCCCATTCACACTTATGGACAATATAGTAGGCTGGGAGGAAGGAAGGAGGTGGAAAGAAACTGGAGTATTCTGAGAAAACCCATGCAGAACATGCAAAATCCACACAGAATGGACCATGGTCAGCCCAGGATTCAAACCCAAGACCTTCTTGCTGCAAGGAAACAATGATAATTAAGTTTAGTGGTTAACTGTATATACATAAAACCATTTTATGAATACAAATCAGGGATAGTGGGGTCATTTTAGGAATTCAGCCCTAAAATAAAAAGAATAAAAGCTATTCAACATATTTACTCTTTAATTGGCCAGTCAGATAAAACCATTTACTAATTATCTGGTCATTTACAGCTCTATCATTGACCCAGATAAGGACACCATACGTCAGCTCAATCCATTATCAGTTACAATCCCTGCCATTAGCCCGGTCTCACATGGCCTCATTAGTAGGTATTACTAAAGTCACAGTTTAGATTCTGAAACCTTGTCCAGGTCCACTGTTGGATCTCATAGACAAGCTAATGCAGCCAAAATAGCATCACTGCTCCCATGTGACTATTTGTTAAGTCCACTCCTATCAGGAGTAAAGCCAGCTCTTTAAGAGGACTAGGGGATGGTGGAAATATGCAGCCCTCATTTCCCCAGACACATGCATACATTCATGCATGTGCAGTGATACACACACACATACACAACAGCGTAGGCAGGCTTATGTGTTCTTACATCTAATTCTGGGAAATGTAAAAACAACCCCTGCGATTCAGAGACAGCGGCAGTGATTAAGACCCTGAATGAGAGAAATGGGGGCAGCAATGATAGTCGGGCACCATCACAGGACGTGCTGTGACAGGTATGATGCGCTGGCTTCGGTATTTCTATGGCTAATTCAGGGAAACGAAATGATTTGTGATTTTTCAGACAGGGGGAATGATACAGAACATGTCAGTGGCATCAGTGTGTTTACTAAAGGCTTCATCATCACACACACCACACGCATATACACCAACAGGACATGTTGCATATACAGTACTGTGCAAAAGTCTAAGGCCACCATTAGATTTGTTGTTTTAGCAATGCTATCTATGTCTTTATTAGAATACAACCAGAAAATGTGTGTGCAGTGTTAAAAAACAGTAAAAAAAAATAACAATAAAAACAGCTTCTACAGGTTAAAGTGTCACGTATTTAGAGTGACCTCACTTTACAATTGAGCAATAGCAGGAACCAGGCTCTCTTAAACCTAAATGGAATGGAACCCTAATGAATGTCATTGCTAACACCTGTATTTGTCCTACTTTCATTACTATTGCATATCAGAATGACTGCTGTGGAAAAAGGTCCATTACACCAGGTTTGATAGTGGTGGCCTAAGACTTTTGGACAGTGCTGTATGTTTAACCTAAAAGAAACTTTGACCCTCCACTTTACATGCCATCCAATAATGTCAACTACAGGCTCCTGTCAGGCTGTTTTTAAACACAAGGACAGAGACTCAGTTACAGCAGAATGCATTTCATGAGTCAAACTCCATCCTTAAACACACACACACATACACACACACACCTGCTAACGGTTGTCAGAACTGCTGGCAAAAGGTTCAAAGTTCAAACTAATCTGCGTTCCACAACAATCAGCAGCTTCCACTGGTCAGTGCTGTTAACATCACTCGATTAGCAGGGTGCACACGTGCACACACACACACACACACATTCTACAGAAAGTTCATCCTTTTTGAACCAGTGGTCTAAACTGTGAAAACTGCACCCTTGTTAAAACACGCCCGCACTGATGACTGAGAAACCAAAACAAAATTCTGTGTCCAGACTTTCATTTAGTAAAAATGTAACAGTCTGGGCATCACTCGGAGTTGTTTTTGTTGTGCTCGACAAACACTTCTCACTTTGTCACCAAAGAACTTGACAACCTGACACCAGCACCAGGCAAAGGCCAGGGTTTTTCTTATTGCTGATGTTTTAGCCGATGTATTCCACATGCAGTTCCTTGAATTTCTCAAATGAAGTCAAGGATTCTCCAACAAGTGCTCCGTGAATGATGAAAGTCTTCCTCGCATGCCTAACACGTCAAGCAGCCCATTATAACTGCATGCGTGTAAGATGTCTATGTTACATATATCCGTTTCTCTGCACCCAACTGTTCTCTGGCTATCATACAAAAGAACCCAAAATAACGCTGCGGGGTTGAGGGGACATCAATCTGTGGTAGACCCTCGGCTGTGTAATCCTAAACCTTCACCTTCCTCTTAATACCCATCATCCCCCCCCTTAATACCCACACATACCAGGACAGAGTAGGGCCACAACAAATGGTTCACCGACAAAGGGCAGAGTTCGGCCCGTAACTCACACACTTGTGTGCACACAGACACGAAAATGCAAAAGAAACATACACAGACTTGTGTTACGAGTAGAAACATGCACATCAACACATTAGGTGCAGACACACGCACACACGTTTGGTGGAAGGATAAAGTGGGGGGCTTTCCCTTCTTAACTTGGCAAATTTGATCAGAAGCACCATGGCCAAGGCTCTGTCATCCCCTTTTAAGCCCCCTCATCTAAACTCCTCCCCGGGCTAAGGAACCACTGTGGCTCCCGGCCTGACCCAGCTTGCTACAGGGGGGTGAGGCCTCAATTTAAACCGAGAGTGTGAGAAAGATGAGAGCTCAATCAATCAATAAATACACAGAACACATGCACATTCACTGTGACACACATCCAAACAGATGAAGGGAATGCACTGGGGGCGGGTGAGCGGATTTACACTGTGGACAGAGGATTGGTTGGTGTACATGTTACAATTACAAAAATAAAAAGCCTCCTAAATCATGATATGAAAGTACAGTGCAAATGTGACGATTAAAATGGAGGCGGAGGTGCAAACGGCAATGCCCACAAATACACGAGAAACTCTGCTATAAACGCCAGCTGGCTATTCTGGCTCCCTGCAGTCGGAAACTACCAAGAAATTCTTGGCCTGTGGACGCTGAACTTTAGCCTACGTACAAACAACATAAAACTTCTGCACTTACTTCACACTGTTCTCTAAATCATTTTTTTTAAGTCAATAAGGTGAGGGGAAGAAAAGGGTAAAATAATCTTGACATTGTTTGGATGGGAAGAAAGATGGAATGATAACGCCCAGCTTCAAATTCCACAAATTTCACCATGTTGTGGTAAAGACAATTTGTGAACCATCACAGACAAAGAATTGTTGCTTTAATTTTTAAACAATGTTGCAGTTAAGTAGTGATGTTGCTCTTAGCGAGTAGTTAAGTGAATCTCAAAAACACTTAGAGGAAGACTTTAAATTCTAACCTCAAAATGTTGTACTTCAGAGCAAAAAAACCTATCAAAAGTTTGTAAACAAAAGATCCTCAATAACCACATGTACATAAAAAAGTAAAATATTCTATCAAGAAGTCTGGCAGTTCCCTATTTCAGGGATTTTGTACCGTGGCCCTCTTGTGGTCTCTGCAGGTGTTGCAGGTGGTCCGTGACGATTGATATGAGGCATTTGGTTAAATTTAAAAGCTTCATGAGTGTAGGAGAGTCATTTCAAGAAGAGGCAAAAATTATTATTTGTAGTTACCCGCATGGAAACAGTGTAATTTGATAAAGAGGTATGTCATGAAATAACTCAAAATAACTTCAAAGCATATCAGGTTGTTATTGGCAACACCAATGGTCAACTTACAAAGTCCGCCACAGACAGTACAACATGAGGATCCCACTGACTTTGTACCTATCTGTCTCTGTGGTCGAATTAACACCTTGCAATAACATGTGGTCTGTTGTTCAGGTTGGTTATCCGGGTAACAAGGCCACATTTTAATGAACGGTGTAAATGAGACCAGAGACACTTGCAGAACATATTGTAATTGGATCTCACAGGCAGCAAAGCGTAAATTGCAATGTGAGGACACATTAATGTAATAAATTCTATCCACAAGTTGCCTCTTTGACTTATTCAGTCCAGCGCCAAATATACTTCAAAACACATGAGGAAAACAACAACAAAGAACAGGGAAGTGTGCACATTGTACAACACTGCAAGCAGTATTTAATTGAACAATTGAATTTGAAATGCAAAAATGATTAAGTATTAACTATTACTAAAACCAGTTGTGAAAAATAATCATAACTGTCACAGGCTTCAAGCAATAGCTATCAATTATTTAGCGATAAAAAAAGATGGCAAAGAAAACAGAACCGGCAACCACATAATATTTGGACAAATTATGTGTCATTAGTAAAGATGGCAAGACGACAAAAGTTCACCTTTGGGGCCCTGCACAAAAACAAAGAAAAAGCCTGAATCACTGCAGCTTGAATCTTGCAAGACGTCTTTTTGACCTGGGAGTTGTACTACATACGATACCTACGTATATTAGGCGTTCAGTCATTTTGATTTTTTGATTTTATCGGTTGAATGCGACACAAGTTTCAAGTTGCTGTGTTGATTGCCGGTGTAACGGGCAATATCAAACTCACAACAAATCTACTGAGAAAGACTAATGCTTGAATGTATATTTTAGAGAATATTAAATTAGAGTGTACGCCTCACATTTGTGACAGCGGGGATCAGAAGCCTTGCTCTAGCTGTGTTGATGAAACGCTCTCCACGTACGCAGAACTGGCAGTATAAATAGATGTGTCTAGGATCATAGATACAAAGTAAACAAAACACTAAGACTTTGCAAAGCGGGACCCCCTGCTGCCTCAGCGAGCTGAGGTTCATACTATGTACTCAGCACGCTCTGGGTTCAAATCTGACTGATGACCTTTTGTTGCAATGTCTGCCTGCGCTGTCTCATCGCTCACCACTGTGTGCAATGTACTAATGCAAAAACATCCTAATAAAACATAATCTGATATTTTACTGTCCCTCATGCTGGGCAATTTGAGAAGGTTGAGAGAAAGTTGGAAGCAAAGCAGACCATCGGCTAGTTTCAAGATTCCTTTATAACTAGCTGAAGGATTTCAATTAGAGCTGAATCAAATAAATTGAGGGTGCCTTTTTCACTAAAAAAACTTGACTATGCATAATTTGAATTTTTAATGAGATGCCTGCTAGTTCAGCCAGATACTAGTCTTTTAAGATTCTGCTTTTGGTTTTAAAAATCACTCCACAAGTGCTCAAATATGTCAGAAATGTTTGTCTGTAACACTGATCTTCCAGCTGGACTTTTGGTTAAATAAATTACAAATAAGGGTGGATATTCTGTTTTGTTTTGATGAATGTAAATTATTTATAGCTGATTTAAAAGATAGCTAAGAAGGTCAAGGTATCACCGAGGTTCTGGATGGTTCCTCACACCCAAGACAAGTTTGACTACCATATGATGGTGAGTGCATAATGACTACGTTTTACTTTAGGTCCCAAAGCTAAATCTCTACACTACCTGTTTAATCCAACAATGTTACAGTTTCTGGCAATATGCTTCCTTCAATGTAAAAGACATAAAAACAAGGAGGAGTTGTTGGCACAGATACAAGATGTAAACCTGTAAGTCAATAGGGAGAGAAATAAAATGCACACCTTTTACAATGTAGCTGTCAGTTGAACACCAAGTATGACTCGAGGCACAAATGGGCTGACAAAATAACAAACACACACGGACACACACAGCGGGCTGATGCCCTGCCCTCTATTAGGGAACACAATGCGTGTGTAAAGGGATCTTAATGAAGGACTCCCCCGAGGCAAAGCCCAATGCCTCTGCTGAGGATGTGTACTGTTAGAGCTCATTAAATGAGCACGAGTACTGCCACTGACATGGTGTGTTTGTGTGTGTGTGTGTGTGTGCGTGTGTGTGTGTGTGGTGTTCAGTTACAATTCCAGATTTAGCTGTTTATGTCATGCTGCACACATGCCTCTTTGGACCAATTTTATAAGCATGTCCCTGTGTTGTTCCATTCACATGTGTCATTACACAATCACATTTACCACTGCACATGATTGTGTGTTTGATGTCACACAATGCCAGCATTTTGTTAGTAGAAAATAGTTACATAGAGTTGTGGATACGTCAGAATAAAACAACAAAACCTTATTCTGACAAAATCCATTTGAAGAAATAATCATATTTAGACTGGAGGGGAGAAATTTGTATGAAGAAAGAGGGACAAATGTGAGAGTAAATAAAGGGAAAACAGGAGGAAAAAAAAATAATACATAAGAAAAGATGGTGCTTTGTCTAGCAGTGCCCTCTTGTGGATGATTGTATTGAAGCATTGTCCTGAGTGCCCTCTCCTCTTTGCTTTCAAGTAACTTCAAATGTAACAGAAATCAGGACAACCTCAGTGTTTACTTTTTACGCTGCCTGCCTGCTCTGCACATATGCCTAGGAATTTAACCACCCTTTTGCCCATAAAAACACACAGCTACAGAGACATTAATGTGTGTATGATACGTATGTATGTAGCATTGGCTCACCTCTCTGCCCTTATGTGTGACCAGGGCAGCAAGTGGCTTGGCGTAGAAGCGGCTATAGCTGAATCCCAGGCAGCCGTACATGCTGTTAGCGGTCAGCTTCAGAGCCTTCTGACGGATGTCATACTGAGAAACACAGGGATCCAAATTAGGATACCTAGCATTTGCAAAGGTCAACCTAAAACCAGCTACAATGACCGACAACCAGAGTTTGCGCAAACTTGATTGCTAGGATGTCACAGTAGAGAGCCCACAGTGGATAATGCAACTACCATACATGCAAATACCTTCCACGGTACACAGACTGTGTGTCAGCTGACGTGTATAGGTGTGTGTTGATGTGTATGAGCCTGTGTGTACCTGCAAGTAGAGGTCTGGGTTGAGGTCCTGCTGTTTCATCAGTTGTTTGACCTGCTTTCGCCGTTCAACCAGCTTCCTAATTTCCTTGGGCAGTATTCCCATTTCCAGGCTGGCATCAGGAATCTCTGGAATCTCCTCTGGTTCATCCTCCTGTTACCATAGAAACAAGAGTACCAAGTTAGTTTAAAGTTTTTTTTTTTACCTGGTGTCAAATTCAGGATGAGGACTAAAATGCACACAGTAGACACTGTACTCTGGACTGGATTTGGCCTTTATCTTGCATAGTATATGTCCTGTATTCCTTTGATGACACTGCATGCAATAAAAACAATAGAAACACACACACACACACACACCTGAGTCTTTTTCTGTGTAGAGTGAGCCTCTCTCTGCACAGTGGTGAAGCAGATGTTGAACTCTTGGATGATTGAAGGATACAAGCTGTTGAAGTCGAGCAGCAGTATGAACTTATCGTAGAAGCCTGTGGTGAAATGGAGGAAATTGGAGAGATGAATATCGGCGTGTTCATGTATAAAATTTTAAAAAGTAAAAGAAAATTTTAATATGTGCTCACCAACTTGAGGGTCCAGCACCAGACCTCCAGCATAAGCTGCCTTCTTTTTCCTCTTTCCTTTTCCCACATCTACATCTTCTTCCCCCTCGTTCTGGTGCAGAGGAATTTAGAGGTCACAATTAAACCATACAAAAAAACCCAAAAACATAAGTCAACTACTGCTCCCACAACTGTTGACTTGGAATATATGCAAACATTGTGTGTGTGTGTGTGTGTGTGTGTGTGTGTGGCTATACCGTCTCAACCAGGGCCTTTTTGAAGGAGAGTTTGTCAGGGACAATGTAGTTCTTGTCATGAAAGGCATGAAGCAATAGGAACTCATTCCTCTCAGAGCGTCCGCCCATCAGAGTGCGAGACTGCAGGAGGAAGCAGACAGCCATCAGGTGAAAAGGCAAACATAATCAACAGAAATCAAATAGATGACTGCTTCTGTCCTGATCTAACCTGAGACAAACCTTCCGTTTGATGTGATTCTGAATCTTTCTTCTCTCAAATGTCTCACAACATTTTGCAAGCTTGTTGCTCAACTTTCTTTTTTTTGTCACCTGCTCATTAAAACACTTATGTCCAAGATGCACAAGATTTTTCGCACTTGATGTTCTCTTTTATGTAGTTACTTTGTAAGTGCTCCTATAACATTCCTCTTTTGACAGAAATCAAAAGATTGTCTGGTTTCTTTCATCTACAAAGGTGCCAAGAGTTTTGGTTCTAGTTTCCAGTATTTATCCAGAGGTGTTCTCTGAAGAATTTTGAATAATAGAACAGATTTCTTTTGCTTGCCTCTTGTCTCACATCCTTTTAGAAAACATTTGTTTTGAAAAGTGCCATAATAATAAGAAATAATTGCTAATAATTCTAGTTTTGAGAGCCAGCATTTGGTAAGACTTCAATCCTGGTTCAGTTGAGTTATTTCTGTTTACAAACAGTAATTTTAATTTAATTTAAGTAAGGCTTGACAGTGTCTGCATCAATATTAGACATGTTTTGTGTTTGTCTTCAGCTGTCTCTAAAATAAACAGCAGCGTTGGCGTCTGTTACCATGACGTTGCCAGCAATGTTGGTGATCTGCAGGGCGAGTGGCAGCACATTGAGCTCGCACATGATCTCGAGGATCAGTTTCGCATCCATCCATGTCAACTCCAACAGGTGCAGCAGGTGTGGAGAGTGACTACAACGGTAATTCAAGAGGTTCATGTAATTAAACAAAATTAGAACATTAACTAATTTACACCTAGCATAACATGGTCAAGCTACACGCATATCTAGATATCAAAAAGCAAAAGTATATGACAGATGATATTATGCACACACCTGTAGAGGTTCCTGATGTTTTCCTGAGGGATTGTGACTCTCTCAGTCTTCAGGACTTGTGCAACCAGTTCAGTCAGATGGTAACTTTTACAGCGAATCAGCTCCTTGGCTGAGATTTCAATATCGCACACCAGACGGCCACAGGTGGCGCTCTTCTCTGCAAAGGAACCGCGTCCCTGCGAACATCCACATCACAGGCATCAACACAAAGACGCAGGACCACGTTTTTTATACTTGATCAGAGTATATGCAAAGACATACAAAATTTACGGCAATGTGCAGTGTATACATTGCAGTCAAGTACTGGTGAGTATTTTGCGCTCCTACCCCTAATTTGGGCATATTGGTCCTCCTGAGGCGTCCGATCTTAGACCAGTTGGGGACTTTGCATATATTGAGTCGCTGCAGAAGTACTTCCAAGTCAAAGCCAAAAATGTCATGACCCTACAGGAGACAGAAAAGGATAAAAGCTCAGTGTATGTATGTGGAAATGTAGAGATGTAGATCAATATAAGGGAAACTTCATTTGTCCGTGAAAAAGTTACAGTCAAAGATGGAAAGCAGCCTGTCAATTTGTTTGGTACATCTGAAAAAATAAATAGTCTGAGACTCTTCTCTACTTACCACCAGCACATCAGGATCAATCTTGTGCATCTTGGCTAGGAAAAAACCAAGCAGAGTCCTCTCCGTAGTAGCAATCTCCACCTTTCCATTCTGACGAGCAAAAAGGCAGTACAGTATCAGAGAGAAAGCTTTGGCCGTAACCACTGAACACAGGTGTCCTCTGCTTAGCATTTTATTATTCAAAGTGATTTTCATCTTCAAAAACCCATCTAAAATACTCACCTTCTTTTTCACAGCGTCTTTGAAGTCATAAGGAAAGATGCAGTCACTGGGTTTACTGACCACTGAAAAAGACAAAAAAAGGACATCATCAGCAATTTTACATAACTGAAATTTTAGATTAATCTAAAATCGTAATTTCTGAAGATGGCAGCTGGTTGCTCATCTCCTCTGCTTAGTTCCTTCCTTGAATGTAACATGAGTGCTCACCACAGACATGAGTCTGGTAGGGAGGTCGAGGAGCAGCTTTATCCATATAGAACTGATGATGGACTAGTGCAGCCAGAGACACAATCTGCAGACAGAGGGCATCATGACGTCCAGAATGATATCAGTGTTACATTCATTTCTCCTGTGTGTTTCCATCAGCTATATATAAGCATCTACATATTATATGTGCAAAAATCAAAGACTATGAAAGTGTAGGTGCACTCACCTCATTGTGATGCGTCTTGGGGTTCTGGATAGTCTTGAGGCTGATGGACATGACAATGACAGGTGGTGGTGACAGGTCTTTGATCACTGTGATCAGGTCACACCTAAGAGCCAAAGCCTCCACCTTACACCAGCTCACTGGCTGGCTGATCAGCTCTAATAGAGAGACAGGACCACAGCTAAATCAGGTCAAAAATGTCCCTGTGGTGTGTATCAGTCAACATTTCATGTCAATTATTAAAACAGCAGCCTAAATTTTAGACAGAAGAACATCCTCCTTACGTGGTGTCTTTATGTCAAGCCAACAAGGCCCAGAGATCTTCCTGCTGAGGAGGAAGTGCTCCAGGCTGGAGGTGTTGGTTCCAAAAATATGGGAAAACGTCGCCCCCTTCAGGTGAGATGGCAGTGCAGGGAATTCAGCCTGTGAAGACATGGTTTAGCGTTTTTATCAAAACCAACCGAGTCTGGACCATCTCCAGCTATCTGAAAAATGGGTATATGCGTGTGTGTTCCCTCACAGAATATCTGACTTCCAGGTATTCAGACTGAGTGGGCACATCTGGAATTTCAAAAGCATAGTTCTTCTCCACTTTCTGCAGAAAAGAAGAGGAATTTGAAAACTTTTCAGGCAAATATATACATTTCATATTAAGGTTATGAATGTGATAAAATCTGGAGGATTTAGAACCGACCTTCGAC
This sequence comes from Brotula barbata, assembly GCA_900303265.1. Lineage (NCBI taxonomy): Eukaryota > Metazoa > Chordata > Actinopteri > Ophidiiformes > Ophidiidae > Brotula > Brotula barbata. The sequence goes on along the minus strand of OMNV01007696.1, from coordinate 4,531 downwards.
TTGAACTTCATGATCTTGTACTTCTCAGAGAGCTCGCTGAACTCTTGGTAGACATCCACCATTGAAACGCGTGTGTCCGACACATTTCCAGACTTAGGGTCCACCTTCTGTTGAGCCACACAAAATTAGGCAACTAAAATTAACATTTTCTGATAGTGTTGTTTCTTAAACCATGGTGATCACTGCTGTCCAGGCTTGCTCCTGTCTGAAGGAAATGTTCAAACTGTTCTTTCAGAGTCACGCTGCCAGTCATGTGAGCTGGGAACTTACAAATTCACGAGGGAGGAAGTACATGGTCCTCTCAATGTTCTTGACAGTGACGCAGCAGCTGACGTAAGACTGCGCAGATTCAATCCACACCTTTCCAAACAGGTACACCACACCTATACCGCAGAAAGACTTAAAATGTTAGGATATGCAGGGTGAGAAGTATATATGTGTCTTTAGGCAATGGCATTTCTTGGACAATTTCTCTTTACCTGGTTGGCTGTATGGTTCTTCAAAGGCATCCAGCCAGAAAAAGCGGAAAACATTCTCCCCATCTGCTCCCTGCACCAGTGGGAGCTGGCTGGAATCGACGTGTACCTCTGGTGGAGCCTCAGTGTCTCCGCACTCCATCTGACCCCATGAGCTCCCTGTTATACTGGACCTACAGATGAATGAAGATCATGATCCTCTTTCCCTTCTGCCTTTCCATGTTGACTTACTGCACATCATTTATTTTAAACATTAATATTCTTTCATCTCCTCCTCCTCCTTGTATTGTTCAAGCAAAACAGGAAAAACAAAAGTTGATGATGGACTCACAGAGGAACAGGGTCCTGATGCTCTGCTTCGGGCTTATCTTTAACAGTTGCCACTGTTTCTGCTGCTTTGGGCTGAGGCTCATCTTTAACAACAGGTATTTCTTCCTTCTCCTCCTGAGGTCCGACCTCCATTGGCTCATCAAAGTCGACTCCATCGAAGGCGTCATTCACTGATCAACACATAAATATATAAGCTATAAATGTATTCTTGTTGGAAAGGAAAATGTACGATGTTGAGATCATTCTGGCTGTTTATGACAAACATGGAGGATTCAGAACAAACAGCAAAGTGTTCATCTTACCCTCCTCTTCCTCCAGTTCCTCCACTTTCATTCTCTCCCTCTCCAAAGGCGGGGCAGGTGTCCAGGAGGGAGGCTGGGCTGATGGCTTGGGCTTTGTGTCTGAAAGAGGTGGCCGAATCGTTCTGGCCTTTAAGCCCACAGCTGAGGGTGACTCCTAGTGTCACAGAAGACATTATTCAATTTTCAATTACACAATTTTACGAAATTTATCATAATTTTGTTTTCTTAATATACTGCAGTACTACAAATGTGGCTTGGAAACCTTTGGCATCTGAGGTTTGATGGAGAATGGATTCATGGGTGAACCAAGTGCCTTCTTTTTCTTCAGAGTGATGACAGGTGGAGGGGTCAGAAGAGACGGTTTCTAGGAGGTTACAGAAAGGAAATGCAGAGACAAAACAACACAGCATGTCAGATTAAATCAAGATACAAACACGTTCATTATAGAAATGACAGTACTTATGTAAGAGGAAAGCAAATAAAATGTTTATGACGGATAGACGGCACGGAAAAAAAGAATATAATTTTTTAGTGTTTCTGTATACGCAAGCCAACAACAACCAACTCACTCATTGTAAATGACTCTGGGTAAATACAGTTCTACACATAACAGACACCAGTGGGCTAGATGGTAATGTACCAACCTCAGAGTGCAGATCCTGCAGAATATCTCCTAAGAGATCATCTTTTGACAGGTCCACATCTTTCTGTGGAGACAAAGCCATGCAATTGGTCAATAAGTGGGAAAAAAAACTAAACACATCCAATAAGAAATGTAAAGATGGGGTGAATAAAGAGAGAAGCACAAACCTCAACAGGCTTCTTGACATTACTGTTCATGAACAAGCTCTTAATGCTGTTGGGCTTCGCTACAGCAGCTTTCTTCATATTCTTTTTGGAGTCTGCTCCTTTCCCTGTGTTTTTTCCTGCAAACATGAAATGTATTCATAGCAAATCACACAACTTTTAAAATATACTACAATCACACTCAAAATGCATGTGTAATGACAAATATCTAACGCACTGTGGGTGGTTTACCTTTTTTGTTTTCGACTACATCATCATCTAAATCATCGTCAAAGATTTCTCTTCCGTCCTCCATATACCCTGTCCCATCTAAAGAGGAAAAAAAAAAGATTCCCAATGAGATCTGAGGAGCTGACCTCCTTTAAAGCAGGAGCACTCAGGAAGATGCTGTGTCTGACTGTCCCACAGCATGCATAGCCTTCCCTTCTCAAACTCACCATCACCAACAATCCAGTTGTCCTCTTGTCTTTCGCGTACCATTTTTGAGTATTGCTCCTCATCCACCTCTTCATACACGCTGGTAAGCTCTTCCACCTGAAAAACACGAGTATTGTCTGGTCATCACTTATCAAATGAGAACACCTGGTCTTAATTAGAACTTATTGCTCCCAAATGGCTTTAGAGTTTAAAACATTATTTCACAAGAGGGTGGGAATTTTCTTTCCCACTGGGAAGACAGATTTGCCGAATGTTGATTGCTCTCTCAGGGAGGAAAAAAGACATTTTGTTTTTCTTACCTCATATTTGATCTTCTCACCCTTCTTAGCTTTCTTGATTTGCTCCAATGCAGATTTTCTCCCCACCTTCTCCCGCTTCTCACGCCTGGAGCGAGACTTTGCCAGACCACAATCATCACCTGCAGCATCACCGGATGAGAGGACAGATCGACATGATGACAAAGGACAGCTGGATGCGCACTGTACAAAAGTCTATCCCAATTTACATCTAGTATTGCCATATTTGTGCAACCCATTCTTCCATTAATAATTTAATTCCAACCTTTTCTTTTAAACCCACTATTCATAAATTTGTAGATGATGAAAAATGTGATAAGCTGACTAACTCCATTATTTCTTTACACACAGAAATTATATTAGTACTTTCCTTGTTGTATTGTGCTTAACGGATGGTTTATGGCGTGTTATCCCTAGAAACTTGAAACGTTAGAGCGCGCTTTGAAGCTTACCAAGCTTTGTTTTTTATTTTCGACGTGTGCCAAAAAGCCAGCTGGTTGCTTTATTAAAAAAAACAACACACATTTAATAGCTCTACATGTAGAATGACAGTATAAGCTAGTCGATTAGCCGGCTAACAGCGTAGCATCAACTCTTCAACGGGCTAAAACGGCGCCATGCGGAAAATACTCACCGTCGTCCGGGCTGTCCATGTCTTTGTCTGTGTTGGACACCGGGGACATAGCTTAAATGTTTCGTTTTGTTCGTTATTTAACTGACAGTGGTCTCGCTGTGGCTAAACACGACGGCAGGTTACAACAACAACAGAACTGACCGCGCCAAATCGCCTTCCCGGGGAAAGTCATATGTAGGAAGTGACATAACGATGCGCTCAACCAATAATATGATGTGCTATTTTTAAGCTGTCCACAAGAGGGCAGTGTTGCATAATAAACTTTTAGATACACACAATTGTTTGTATCAATATTTGTAAAGCTTATTCATTATGAATCAAAAATTCATATTAAGGTCACCTGTAACATTTCTTGAGAATTATTCACAATGACTTTTACATTTCATATATACTGCTCGATTTCTACACCGATATCTTTTTTCGTAAATGAACCTAAAACTTTATTTCCAATTGCCTAATCGTTTTATAGAGATACATTCATTTATGTGGACTTCAATACTTTTTTCACCACTGATATTAGCCTTCCTTGTTCCTCCAGATAACTACGTGTGGAGGGCCACAAGGTGACTTCATAGTGACCATTTCCCCCTTAAAGATTGTTTTAAAAAATAAAAATAAAGAAATCAATAACCATAATACTAGCAGCCTATGCGCCTTCAGTGAAATTTGTAAAATGTCATTCTCAAATTAGGATTACAAGTATACAGCACTTCTTTTTATTCCATGATAATTTGCAAACCTGTTAACATGAGTACTGTGTGTACATGCCTTCAAGCACATTTTGGCTGCATTTAGGGATGTGGGAAAGGATTGGAAACTGTGACCTGCTTATTCTGATGCCGGTTGTTTCCATAGTGACCCAGTCAGACCTTGGATTGCACAATAGATTCCTGTCCCAGATTGGGGCCACAGAGACACTACAGTGTTCGGACAATGAAAAAACACAAAGGCTGTTTTGTCCCCACAGCCTGCTTTGACTGTTTACACCCAAACATTGGTGTTATTCTAAACTATATACTAATATGTTTGTTACTGTATGGATTTATGGGACACCTCATATCACATCTGTGTTCTTTTGACAGCATTTTTAATCTTACAAACAAGTGTAATAGTGTACCTCTAGCCTGTATTATGAGGATATGTTTGCTTGTTTTGTGATAAAAATAAAATAAAAAAAATTATGAAGTGAATTCTTTATTCACTTTCCAAGATTGCAACATGTTATGTTAAAAAAGAAAAGATAAACGT
>OMNV01007695.1:0-13005 GCA_900303265.1 Brotula barbata | reverse complement strand
GGTTATTATATAGTGATTGATCTGTCTTGGCCTTTAAAATATTGTAGACAAAACATCAGAAATCTGTATATGTGCTCTTTGAAGTCTATACTAGAGAGCTGCACGGGGACAGCACTATGTTCTGGATGTGAGTTTTTCAATTTGAGAAAAATACATGGAAAATGTCTTTAAAACTCAAATACAGCAATGATATGACACAAACCTTCTATTTGAGCCGAAAAACAAGTTTTTAGTGATTTTTTACTCCTTCTTATGTGACCCAAGCTGACTCTTAGCATACATCCTCATTTTTAGACATATTTTATAGCCTCATTGATTATAGTCTCCAAAGACAAGTGGCAGATGATTGTGGACCAGCTTCTGGAAGATTTTTCATGTGTCCTTTGGCAGAGTGGTGTTTGCACAAGTGTGGAATTGAGTGTTTCACTCACTGCTCTTCTGCTCATTACACATTTAACTGTTGTAGCATGATGATTGTTGTTCTTTTCTTTCTGTCAGCTGATCTGGGATCTGCTTTTGTCTGTTCCAGCTGAGCTGAAGGAAGTGGTGCGAACGTGGCCTCATACCGACCCGGTCAGCTGGGCCCAGAGAACTACCGCTGTGGCTTTGGTCAAACGGATCGACCAAAGCTTAGCAAAGGCTGTACCTGCTCTGCAACAAAACGACCCCAACTACTACAGAGGTCAGTCACAGCTGCATTCACCAGAAATTCTGCAACACAAAGTCAAAGTGTCAGGTTTGAAGGGGCAGCTGGAGATCCTCTTTGTCCTCTGTCTCTCTGTCGTGTTTTTTTTTATCTCATGGCTGACATCTAGTGCTGGTATGGGGTAATAAAAACAAACGTGCAAACACACAGACACGCACACACAGAGAGCTCAGCGAAGCTGTACCATTATCATACTGTTACTCAGTATGATACTCAACTTTGTGTTTAGTGTGTGAAGTGTATGTAAGTGAAACCCAAGTTTTCAGAAGTATTTCCAAGAGAATAAACCCTGTTTTATATTCTGACCAATTATGCCACTGAAGTCTTTAGCATGCTAGCTCCTGTCCTACCAACTAATAATTAAAAAAAAGCTAATAAAGTGCACAGGCATGTTAGCGGAAAGAGTAAGGATTAACAGACATGTGAAGAGAAAGAAATAAACATGAGGAAACTAGCCATGAATTGGGAAACATGTACTCACATGAGGGGTGCCAATCTGCCAAGGAGTTAGATTTAAGCACAACACCTGTTGGATGCATTTTCTGCTCTTGTCTTTTTTGTGTTTTTATCCAAACTGGGTAAGGCTAGCCAGAGTAGTTTTCCTAACACTTCTCTATATGCCACTAAAAGTCCACCACATTGTCATGTTACACAGGACTGCCTGCATCATTTACCATTTATACCATTTATCCTAAATGCTTTATGGAGATGAGTTAAAAACTAAAAAAACAGCTGAATGACTAATACAACAAAAAGACCATGGAAAATGGTGTGAAATTTAGATTTTTGAAAATAAGACAGGTTGAAGAGGTGTTGTTTTGTAAAATTGTGTAACCATTAGTATAGGTATTTTAAGAATAATTCACATTTTATCGTGATGATTTCACATCTAGGATCTGTTCAGTCGTTCTTGGGAAAAGGGCTGTCCAAAGAACAAAACTGACACTAACATCGGCCATGTGTTTATTTGATCCATGCATCCATCCGTCGTGCGGTCCAGAGTTCGAGCCTCTGTTGTCCTGGAGGTTCTGGGTGACGTCTCAGGAATGGACGTCCACAGATCTCAGTCTGGTGTACTCCTCCACCATGTCCACCGAGTGTTATGACGAGCAGCTCAGTGACAAATGTTTGACGCTGCTGTTGGGAACTTGGTAGGAACGCAAACCAACACCATCCACAGCAACTGAAGTCAGGTTTATTAAAGTCCATATCAACCACTATTGCTCAATCAATTTAGAAGTTTGAGACCAGTAACAACCCTAAATTAAGTGTAGCTTTATTGTTGCCTCAGCCGCACTTTCTGTCATCATGAAATTTGACACACGATTGTGGTGCTACAAAGGTTTATATATTTAAGTTGTTCGTGGTGAGACCATACTGTATATACTAATATATTAACCCACTTTAGTAGAAATATTTTTTTTCACTGTCCCCATATTTCTGGTTCAACTTGGTTCATATTGGCCGTCAGCATCACTTCATAAATACATAGTTTTCTTAGGAGAGCAGCAATAATAACTCTTTCCCTGTATCCCTCATTCTATGTTCGGTCTATATTTGCTATTTTTGGCAGTTTTATATTAGCCATATATATTCATCACAAAACATTGTATGAATAAAAGACACTTGTATCAATAAAGGGGTCACTATAAAGCACTGAATTAGTCAATTTAACTGATATATCGGTAAGCAGAAAGTGTTTTTGTTTTTAATTTTTTTAAATTTTGTGTTTACATTGATCATCTCTCAGTGTTACTTGTCTAATTTAGCATTTTCGGTCAGCAACCAAATTTGGGGGAGTTATTCACAAGTATTGTTTCTGTGCAGGAAATTGAACGGGACGCCCTGCATCTTGACCAAGCCCTGTCGAGACACCATGACCCGTTTTGGTTGTCCACACTACTCTCTGTCCCACCAGCTCATGTACTTCATGATCGGAAGAATGGTAAGAAGGGCCTGTGCTCTGTAGGTGTTATGATAGTAATAATAATAATGTACATTTTTTTTTTAATGTATAGCCCCTTTCGCTGAAAATAGGGGAAAGTGCATTTGCAATTGTTGAATTGAAAAGTATAGGTCAAAAAATACAAGTTGAATGAAAAATGCTTAAAAAGATGCATAAAAACAGAAAGATGAGACAGGCAGAAAGGGATTAATACAATTATTGACCTAAAACATAATTCTAATGTGTGTTAGTATCTGGTTGTGTACAGAAAGGCTGCTCCAACATGCTGAAGGGCGACATGCGAGCGTCGCGGGCCAACATGACTGAACGGAGCTACGAGAGGATCTTCTGCTCCAACATGATGAAGTCCAACCTGGACATCATCATAGACGGATTACCTGAACATACAATGGACATCTTTATCGAAAACAGTGGGCATTTTCTTCGTACCTCCACCTATGAGGATATGTTTTTTCTCATCTTTGGTTGCAGGATTTCCCATGAAGCCATCGGTGGCTGTTTTCAGACTTAGTGAAAATAAGAATTATGTCCACTTCTGAATCAGAGACCAGATGTCTTTGACTGAGAGATGTTATTGATATGGTTGACTATGTCGTACAGAGGTGAAATTGTTCCTTAATATCTCACTGTGTTTTCCTGACTTTAGTTCTTCTCTGTTGACAGTCCTGGTGTGTGGCTTGGCCGGCTTCTCTGACTTCTACAAACCCGACTGGCTGCAGCATATTCTTAGGCTGCAGGATGAGGAGGTGGGCTGCTTTGGGAGAGACAGTGAGTAGCTTTTCACTAGAAATTATAGTTTATGGAGAGAGGTCAATGGCTCAGTTTGGTTCAGTGTGAACTGTTTGTGTTTCCACAGAGAGCTTCATCTCCCAGATTATTGGAGACGAGCTGCTGGAACAACTTCAGCCCCACAGGAGAGTGAAGAGGAGGGACAAGATACTAACAGGTATGTGTGTGTGATGTACAGAAAACTAACACGACACAGTATGCTCATTATCAGTGCGTATATGACATTTGTTACGGTAATAAGATGGTTCAGATGATTGTGTGTGTGAGACTTTGCACCACAACCTCAGTTTTACGTACACAGATATGAATTTGCGATGATTCTCTTACTGTGGTTTCACCGGTGCATTGAGAAATGTGCTACATAATTACAGCTGACATGTCAGATCATCTTTTCCTTCTGGCAGACGGTTGTTCCAGTCACATGACGGCGGTGGCTGTGGGTGCATTGGGAGGATATCTGAAGTTCCACCTTGCCGAGCAGGACATAACGAAGAGGCCACTGTCTTGAACGGCCCTCATCATGCTGTTACGCAACCACATGCTTTAGCAACATGTTTTAGATCATCGGGTAGAGATGTTCTCCGTAGGCCTTACGCCTGGCGACATGTCTGTTACTTTACGTACATAAAGACACTGAAAATACAGTTTGGTTTGAAGCAGAAACTGCAGAGAAGACATCTCATTCTCTGTTGATTTGTTTCATGAGTTTTTAGTCATGAAAAGGGATTTTTCCTGCTTTCCTGCTGCAGCGTTAGTAGAGCTCTGAGACCCATCAAACCCGTTTCAGAGGCATTTTTCAGGTAAGAATCAGAAATCGCTTATTTTCAATTAAGAAACGAGGGACCTTACAAACAGATCATGAATTAGATGATGCCACTGTTCACATGTCCGTCTACGGTAGTTTAACTTTCTGGCTGGCTACATACAGGTACAGTCTTGCAGGATGTGGCCTTTATTTGAATTTATGGCAATAACAGAGAATCATAAGCTTTTGGGGGATGTTCGGGTGTAAGAGTGTTGTGTTTGCTCAGAGAGAAAGAACAGAACAGGGTTGAATTTCAATAGATTTTCAAATAAAGATCTAAAACCGTCCAACTTGGTGAATAATAATTCAAACATCGAACACATCTTGGATTCTTTTGGTACCTGGCTAAATAAAGAATAATTAACCAAATGATGACATATTCCAGATCCTCTAATCGGGTCAACTCTTCCAACCCACTAGAGAACGTGCTCAGTTCGATGAGGTTAATAATTTTGCGGTGGGGCAAAGCAAGTTTATTACAAAAGAATGTAAAAGACAATTGAAAAGAAGTCAAAAATCTGAAGAACAGCAGATGGTTTTACCTTTCCAAGAACAGACGTATCCATGGTCATGACAAACCATCAACAACACCCTCCAGATGTGCTTTCCAATTAAGAAAGCGATCATCAGAGTTAATTATTTACATCTTGCTTTTTGCCTTAAACATAATCAAGTCTCTGACGTCGGAGACATTTTCTGATGTTGCTCTTGCATACATTTCAAGAAAAGGAAGTAATCATGATGGATTAGTGGATTAACTGATTCTACTGATGCTAAATTGTCACACTGGTTTTATACAACCTGATCTGAAGTATCCTGATGTGAACGACCACCAGATTAAACTTCTACAGGGCAGTGCAAACATTTTTAAATGTGGCTAAATATAATATTTCTTTCCTTCAAATCGCATTTCTGTGTTTTTGTTTTCCGTGGCACAATGAAAAAAGCTTCACACTCAGCACTCACTTAAATGTATCTACAGTGTGTTGTTATAATTCTCATATGTACGTCGCTTTGGATAAAAGCGTCTGCTAAATGCGAATTGTAATTGAATTGTAATTGTTTATAATCCCTGACTGTGTGTACATAATCATACTATGAACTTATAAACTGTTCTCATGTATCACACATTAGATTTAACTCTGTATTAGAATGAATAAAAGTGAAACGAGAACAGAAATGTGAAGTACATTTTGTTAAATATTAAAAAACACAACATGCACAAAGTGTTCATGAGAGTTCTTGGTACTGATATCCTCACACACAGTAGTAGTAAAAACTGGTTAGACAACTGCTTGGGGATCTTCCAAGCCATGAGCCCATAGCTCCACTAATCTTCAAAATGACGCATTCTGTGTGTGTTTGTGTGTGTGTGGGCCTTTCATTTTGTGTGCGTCACTACAACCTAATGGATTTTCATTGATTGTTTGACATATTTCTGGGGTGCACCAATCCTGGAGGTACTGAAATACCAGGTCCATAGGTGGAGTGGATGGAGCAAAGGCCCTATTCCATCTTCCCCTATCTCTGGGTACGGCACAACACGATTTGTGCTGTTGTTGTGCACCTCACCAGAATCTCAGCTCTGTGACAAGAGACACAAACGTTTTCCTGAAGAGTTTGTCTGAGCTGGAGACAGATAAAAAGTTAAAATCTGATCCATCCTTCAGCCCATCAGAATATCACTCACTGATGTTTTCTCCTTATGTATGTATCCTGTAAATTATTTCATGTTTGTCTGCAACCTTGATAATTGTGCTACTTCCTGGTTAGATAAAGGTTAATCTTGTTGGTAGATCTTGGTAGTTTCGTGTTTCACACACTTCAAATGAAGTCATTTTCCGGCAGCATAACATGCTGTCGTGACTTCAGTCATGCTGTGTACACTTTACATATCTAGACACATTTACAACATTCCAGTAAAGTCAGGGCACAATACACAACACAACATACCCATTAACACTGGTAAATTAATCATCATAATAAAAAAAAGAAGATTATAATTATTATCAAATCTACACACAATGTTTGCCTCACATTCACCCATTCACACATACATTCACACACCGACAGTGGAGGTAACAATGCAAGGCCCACTTGCTTGTCAGGAGCAATGTGGGGTTAGGATCTTGCTCAGGGACCTTCGACATGGAGGAGCGGGGGCTCGGACTGGCGACCCTTCGATCACTAGGTGATCACCCTGCCACCTAAGCCATACCGTCTTCTCACATTAACTGAGCATTTTACAGTGAAAAGGCATCAAAAATCTTAGTAAGCCTTACATTTTATTCTGACATATTTAATTTCCCTTAAGTTTCTCTTAATTCTAGATGTATTGGGTATAATTTTACACATATTTACATATATTTTGTCGCTTTGGAACATTTCACTATAATTTAAAATAAAACTTCATGAATATGAAGCCATTCGGCGCTCAGCTCAGAGTTTAAATGGTTATGGTCTGTCTTCGTAATGGAGACAATCAGATCACTTGCGAGTCTCCCTTGTTGTAATGACATCAGCATCCGGATCTATTCATCAAAGTTTGACTGTACCTTTTGACAGATTGCTTTGTTCAAAGTCTGTACTAAACATGGCTGTTTAAAGCCCTGGGACTGCTTTTGTTCGCCTGATCCGTCTTTTTTGAATTTTTCAAAGAGTAGTAGTCATCTCACTGGTTTGTCTGGTTCAGGTGTTTGCTGTTAAGTCATGTCCCCGTATGATAAAATCGGAATGACTCTCAGGTATGCTGAATGTTAGCCTTTTGTACGTGTGTTTTTGTCAGAATCCCCTGCTCTGTTCAGTTTCATCTGAATGCCTTTACGTGTCAACCAGCAGCTCCTGTTTCTTTTCAGTGGAACAACTAAATGTAATAAAAGTTGTTCCTTGACGCACAGTGTGTCAAATATTGGATATACAGTAGGTCCACTTCGGCACTATTACAGGCTAATCAATCAATTGTAATCAATTATGTACCCACAAATAAGTTTATATAAAGGAATGTGTTACTTAGTATCAAAAAGAAAAGAATCCATCTTTCAAAACCATCTTTTAAAAGCGCTTCTGTAAATATCATTTACCTTTTACTTTTGCTCACTGTATCACAAAATCTCAGAAAGAAATTTAGAGATTTTATATTGTACACAGATTTATGCATATTTATACCATTTCACTGTGTGTGTGTGTCTGTGAGTGCGTGTATATGTTACATATATAGACAAATTTGCCACATATGGACAAGGTCCTGACCTACAATGTGTCTCTTGATGTGGTATATTCACATGATAGGCATCAGAGGTACATGTGAAACGCCAGTCTCTCTACGCACAACATTCATCTCCCGCATGAAGACGGGACCAAATTGAATTTTGGCGTTATAGATATCTGATCTCCGGAAAGCCAAGTCATCCCTCCTGTCTCTTACTCTAAATGCCTAGGTAAATTTCCAACATTCATTAGACACATGGTGACCCTTGCTGACAATATAATATTGAAATGAATGGAAAGGAACAGATCTCCTTACCAAGGCCTTCTCTGCACTTGACACAGCAGGTTTCTCAAAGCATCTTCATGATCCAACTCACAACTCACTCTGGGCCCATAGTCTCAGCATCTCCAGTTTAAAGATATTACATAATTTGCCTCCACTATCTGACCACTCTTGTATTGTCTTTCAGACTGATGTTATCACCGGTTTCACAGACAAAACTGATGCCTGCTCTTGCCGGATGACAAATTTTGACACTGTGGGCCAGCTCACACAGATATTACCCGAGGCATGAAAAAATTTAAATAGTTTAGACCTCTGTGACAGTTCACTGGATAGGTTGATGTTCACTGTAAACTCTTGAAACTTTGGAGTTCAAAGCTCTTACAGCCATGTAAAATTGCTCCCTGGGTTTACAAGTGAGACCCATTCACTTAAACAGAGGTGCAGACTGCTAGAACCTACTTCAAGGTTTTCCATCTTGTCTGGTCCAATAGTCTACTAAAATACAAGCAGTCTCTACTTCTTAAAACTAATATTTGCTAATAACCCAAAAATAACCCAGTATTGCTTCCCAATTTGCAGACAGTTTTATCGAGTAATTTTCCAAGTTAACAGCCTCTTGAAAATCCATGACTTTCTTTCTAGGCCCTTTGCCTCCTTAACTCTTTAAAGAGCTCTGCCCAGCTCTCATCTATTTCTGTGAATAGGTTTCATTCCAGGAGGATTGTGCCTTATGGAAAGAACTCAACTGATTCATTATTGAACTTAAAATGAACAGCATCCTGTCAGTCATTCTGTTCAAGAGAGCAGGAGGAGGAGACAGAGGAGGTTACATAAAGCTGGGCACATTCACCTGCGCAGGCATTGAACAAATGGCTGTTTACAACACATTCTGTGTGTTGTCTCTGCTGGCTCTGCTTGCCCCAGGTAAGAACCTGAGATTATGATTTATATAAAATCTGGCATTGTCTCAAGAAGTAATATTTGCTACTTAGTGCCTAGCATTAGCATTTCAGTTTTGTCAACTATAAGAAGCAGGACGTTTTTTGTCATCCAGCCTTCAATGACAGCAGGATTCGTTAGAGAGATTTGATATTTATGACTGTGTATTGCATACATAAAAATTGTAATCTATTCCAAAATGGTGAATAGGTCACCAATAGGAAGACAACGAGCTAACATCATTTTTACATATATTACCGTAACACCGCTGACAGAATTTATGAAAAAGGAGGAGATGAATGTGAAAACTCAAAATAGGTTGCGTTACTTTTACTATGAACAAAAAAAAAAAAAAAACAAGATGGAAAATTGGTGTTTAATATTTATTAAAAAAGAAAAGAAGTTTAAGTTTAAAACACTTTGCATCACTTTGAATGGTCATTGAAAAGCTCCCCGTATTTTGTAACATCAGAAAATGTGAGTCTGGGTGATGCGTGTTTCAGGGCTTCCAAATGTACACCCCCACACACAGACACACACACGGACACCCCGCCACCACAACACAAAGAAAATTTAATTGGTTTATTAAATCAAAAAATAACTTAGCTAACAACTTAAACAATAACAACAATAAAAGAATATGTATACGGGTACAGGGACGAATCTGTGTAATCAGCGTCAGCATTCTATTCTGAGCTGCCTTTGAGTGAATCTGGGCCCTTAAATACACTATATAGGGAACACACAAGAAGAAATGTGTTGACTAGATTAGACAGGGCACAACATATTGTCATTTTTACATGAAATCACATATTAACACAGTGTACTCACCTGAGGAAGCCGGTACGGGCTCAGCTGGCTGTTCCTCCTCATTAGATGCAGCAGCAGCAGGTGGTGCTCCTCGATGCTTTTAAAGTCAACCTAAAATTCCATTTGTTAAATGTATCGCTAGCACATCTGCGCGAGTTGTCTGCTGCCACACATTTATCATTCCATTCCTTAATTAATTCACGCCGCACCTTTTGAGTAACGGAAAGCGAGCTGAGCTGACGCTAAATAAACACACGCTTCGTAGTGGCTGTAATGTTAGCTGTTCGCCACACCAAGTTACGCAGACACAAACTTTATACCAATGCTGGTTAACGTTTTTTACCAAAGGTTTTTTAATCTGACACAATGTAAATGACCCCAACAACTGTATAGTTGAAAGGCAATGAATGGCAGTAACAACGTTTATGTTGTTGATAGCTAACAAAGTCAAACACAATGCTTAGTTAAGTATGTCACATTAGCTAGCTGGCAAGACTACTTGATGCTAGATGCTAGCATGTCCGTCCGTCCACTTAACTCCACTGTAACGTCAACGTTATACATCAAAGATCACATTGCATTCAGACTGCAAGGACTCACTTCAACTGCTTTTTCCTACACGCAACTTTGACGCCCTCCTCGAAATAGTGCCCAAGGCAGCCACTTATGTCGGCTACGGCAACAGCCGTCACTGCAAAGGGAGCCGCTAGATGCCCCGTAGACGGCTTAGTGAGTTTGACCAGTGAGTCAAGATGTATTGGTAACTCCAGAGCAGCAGGAGCTGTATGTATAAATATCAGTAACCAGTAACAGTAATCACAACTGTAGGAGTTACAAAAAAGTAAGTAGCCAAATCAGTACAGTTTCAAATTTGTGCTACCAACTGCGTCATTGTCAGAAGCAGAAGCCTTTATTGTCATTTTAAACTCTGTATACAACGAGATTAGGATCGTTGGTCCACTTGGTGCATAGAAGAATACTGACAGGTGACAACTGTGCTACAGTGGTAAAGTCAAAAAGCAGTTGTTTGTTATGCTAATAGCAGTGGTAGCAGGCGGGTATAGATGGTTACATTATGTTTGGATTATATGTATAAATACCACTCACAGAGACTATGGCTAGGCACACCCTACAGAATTTAAAATCCTAAATATTAAAAAACATGTTTGAAATTATCAGGGCGGCCTGGTAGCTGTTCAAAGAATAAGGGATGATCTTATTTTTCTCAGAATGACAATAGCGACCCCTGCTGTCCTAAATCTGTGCAGACACTGAAGTATGAAGAGATTAACTGATTTGTTGTGAAGCTCTTGCAGTCTTTGGGAGACTAAGCCTTTCTTCTCTCTTTTTCAGAAGTTCACTGTCAACTAGATCGTAAGTTCAAGTTTTTACTTTATGATTGATCTTTGAAAAAGAAAAAAAAAGGATCATCATTTTAACCCCTCTAACACTGGTAATTGTGTATGTTCAGGGCAAACAGTTAAGGTTTCTTTAAGTGGTCCTATAAATGTGCCTTTTCACGTTGGTAACCCATTAATAATTTAACACTTTGAAAATGCATTTAGAAAATCTCACAAAGTCCCAATTTTTCTACCATTAAAATATTCATCCACTATGCTGTCTATTTTTTAGGCTTTGCCTAAAATATTTATTAATATCATAGGTCAAGTATTCTTTTCTACAGATTTCCACCAAATATCTCCTGATGTTCCTGAGTTACTTGTTGCTAATGGACTTTGGGATGAAATATGATGGATGACAATGACCATCTCCTGATATTTGGCATCCTTGGACACTTTGGGCTTTTCACTAGAATCTAAATAAATATTTATGATAGTTGGCCCATTGGTAGTTAGCACAGTTAAGGTGTAAGGAGAGTGTTGCCCATCGCCTTTTCTCGTTGTGTTCTGTCTTTAGAGTGTGGTCAGCCCGTCTTCAACACCAGGATTGTGGGAGGGGTGGATGCTCCTGTTGGAAGTTGGCCCTGGCAGGCCAGTCTGCGCAGATCTTCCCATTTTTGTGGAGGTTCACTCATTAACAGAGAATGGGTGCTGACTGCTGCTCACTGCTTTTCAAGGTGAGCATGGAAACATCAACAAACTGATCATAGCTACTTTGTCCAAATACAATGTTGTTAGCCTCCATCTCGCTGTCAAAAATATCATGGATGTTTGTCAGTGTTTTGGGCACACACAACCTTGTACTCTACTTAAGCAGTCTTGACTACAGCCCAGCTTTTCATGTCATCGTATTGCATTTTTCTCCCACCAGCACCAGCACGTTCGGTCTGAGTGTTCATCTGGGTGGCCAGAATCTACAAGGATCAAACCCCAATGAGGTAGTGCGTGGGGTGACACAGATCATCCGTCATCCCGACTATAATTCTGGAACTTTTAACAATGACGTTTGTCTCCTGAGACTCTCCTCACCGGTTACCTTCACAAACTTCATCCGGCCGATCTGCTTAGCCTCATCAGGCAGCAACTTCAATGCCGGCACGACCTGCTGGGTCACTGGTTGGGGAAACATTCAAAGTGGAGGTGAGTGATCAAACCGACTAACCAACTGAAACCAACAAACATCTGTTGTTAAGGTTGACGTGTCAAGATTTCAAATGAAGGCACCAAACAGGCCACAATGATTTTGGTAAAACTTTGGTGGACGGTGTGGCATTTGAAACTTTACATTTCCTGGTTATTGTCTCAGTTAAGTTGATCTGAACTAATAAATCTGTACTTCACTGTTCAACAACAGGATTGAACAGATTCTCATCTGCAAGCATTATTTCCTTTCTAATGACACGAGTTCCTTTGGCATTTTCTGATGATCTCTTCAACATATAAATAATACTTACAAAAGCAGGTGTATGGATCCTGATAGACTAGTTTGTGAAGTTTTGGTCAGGACGTGGATACTTTTTAAAAAATGTTTGGGAATAGGTTTGGGAAAAGGTCAGCGGTAACGTAACATATGCCCAAGTCTTTAATTATAATTTTGAAAATGAAATAATCTACCGACTATAAGATTATTAGTAGACAAGTCGATATTTGCATATGTATAAACTCAGAGTATGGCAACAGGAGAATAAATAAACTGCAGAAGTTAGCTTAGCATTTGGAGGAGAGAGAAAACTGACATTGACGCCTTTATACACCAGACACTGTTTGTTTTCGTTTTCAGAAACCAGTAAATACTTATGATAGTTTGTTCAAATGTAGCTGCAGACCTAAATAGAAAGTCAAATAGGGTTTCTGAAGCTCTCAGCTGGCTTAAAGGCACTTCATGTGAATCATTCTGAGGTCTTAAATATTGTTTAATGTTTTGAACTTGTGTTTCCGCAGTTCCTCTTCCATCACCACAAACTCTTCAGGAAGTGGACGTGCCAGTTGTGGGCAATAGACAATGCAACTGTGACTATGGGGTGGGCGAAATCACACAAAGCATGATCTGCGCTGGGTTACGTGATGGAGGGAAGGACTCCTGCCAGGTGACCAATT
>OMNV01007694.1:0-22580 GCA_900303265.1 Brotula barbata | reverse complement strand
ATCAAAGATTCACAAACTGCTACAGCAAATCATGCAATATCATATGAATTAAGTAATTAAACTTTGTGCTTGTATTTTGGAATGATAGCAAAATACATACATGTTATGGGTTTTTACAGTCCTGTTTGAGTATCTAGGACACTCACAGACTATACAAAGACTATTATTTTATTTTATTTTATTTTATTTTATTTTATTTTATTTTATTTTATTTATTTACTTTTTTTAATTTTTTTTTATTTGTGTGTGTATCTATTAAGTGTATCTTTTAAAAAGATGTGAGTTTATATTACGGCAATATTTTGAGGCACTTGTGTTTTTTGTGTGTGTTTTCCTGTCTAAATATATGTTTTCAGTGTTGAATTGCTGAGTGGACAAAAAAACCAAACAAAACAAGTCAATAACAAATGAGTCACTCATCTGATGTAAATAGGGCGAAAACAAGATGCATTTCTTAGAAGGGATGCAGCTCCATTTCATCTTCATCGTATCCGCATGTAGATCAACAAACCGTCATAAAAGAGGCACGTGGGGTCTGAACGTCAAACATGCTGCCCTGATAATCAACCCACCCGCTCAGGACACCTCCTGGTGTCACCTCATGATGTCTTGTGTGGCAGACACCTGCTCATGTGTTCTTCTCCAGGATCATCCCGTCATCGTCACAATGCCATCGCTGCTCTGTGGACAACAACAAGAATACAACAGGGTGCCAATAAAAAGTTTCAGCCTGTCTGAGTCAGAGGAAAGGAAGAGGAGGAGGAGCAGGGATGTGGAGGGGGGTATATTGCCCTGAGAGTCAGCCTACGCTGGTTCAGACCGGTTCCTGCCCCTTCCCCTTCTCCTCTGCAGCTCCTACTCCTCCTTTTCATTTGTTTCCCCCCTTATCGCATTTCCTCTCCTCTCTTTTAACCTCCTGTCTTCATTTTCTTGTTTTTTTCACTTCCTTTTTACGTTCCTCTTTTCTCCCTTCATGCTTCATGCTCCTTTTCTGCACACTGAAAGGCCTTAAAGGCTGCAGGCTCTACTGAGCACTCTATCCTGACAGAAAACACACTGTGCAGTATAGTGCGTTTCACAAAGCAAACAATTCACACTCCAAAAACTACAACACCTCACTTATTTCTTAAGTTCTTCAATTCCTAATTTGGATCCTCACACTCATTCTGTAAACAATAAAAAAACCTTTTACTCCTTTTAGGTCAGATGATGTCTTGTTGTTGTCATATTTTTGTGCTCATCAAGAAATCTTGATCTATTTAAAAATACTTGATAATAAAAAACATAACTTCCAAGAGGAGCTGCAGTAACAAATGTCCGTTTGTTTGTGTGCACTTTCAAATAATTGTTGCTTTGTATCATTTTTGCTTCATTTTTCCCCGCTGTATTTTATTATCTGTGACAATCTCCAATCAGGCTGAATGATCCTTTTTCAAACCGTCATGGCGATGAAATAATACAAAATTACAAATTGTAAAAGCCAAGGTTTCATTTTTAAGAGGCAGTTCTCAAGAAGAGTAGCATGCACACACACAAATACAAACAAAAGCAAAACTGAAGAGCAGTGTACATGTTTACGCGGGTATCTATGTTGTGATGGTTCAACTAAAAAGTGATTTATTGCCTATGTATAGTGGATACAGAAGGGAAAGGACTTAATAAAAGAAAATCACATCTTGACTTGCAGTCACAATATTGGTGTGAAATTAGATCTTAGGTCTAAATTCGATTACTGTCCCAAATCGCTGAGCCTGACTCTCCAGTGCCGTGCCCTCGGAACTCTGCTGAGCCACAGGGTTTGAGGCCGGAGATGAGACATAAACATGTGAGGCTGAACCGGGGCCTTCCTCCACCAGGCGTTGGGCCAGAGGGATTAAAGACTGTCAGCAGTGAAACCTGACAGATGCTAAAGGTCAAAGAGGAAAGATAGAGCAAAGAATTCTGGGAGCAAACACATGCTTGCTTTTGTATGCGCCACAGTACGCACATTAAGGTTGTAGCCTTGTTAGTGCCCAATGATCACAGCGATTACATCAAAGGAGGAGAATAAAGAAACGTGCACATCTCCACTTTTGTACATTGGCGCTGACACACGTTTTGTGCTCATCATACTGCGTGCCTGTTTGTCTTTGTTATTTACTTGCATAGCAACTCACTGAAATCACCGTCTATCCAGAAACTATTCATCAAGTTGTTTGTGAGATCCTGTGCCAAACTCCCTCGCACAAACAAGCAGCTCTGGTGGCAGGGAGACATTTGATAGCTCCACTTCCTAATTAAAGCTTGTTTACACTCAATGTGACGTGGCTGGGATTAACTGCACGTGCTGACCAACTTCAACAGCGTCTGACCTCCGTGAAGACATGCATACCTTGCTTGGTGAAACGCTGTCCAGTAGAGATTCACTCTAGTTTTTTTTTTTGAGTTGATCTTCTTTTTGTGCTTGCTTTTGGAGGTGCCAGATGTTTTTTGCTCCTTTGCTGCACTTGTATTTCTTGCACTTGTAATAAATAATATAATAATATTTTGCATTTTCTATTTCGTCACCTTGAAGCAATCCAATTTGTATCAAAAAACTTTAAATTTCCGTTTGTATTTTCAAAATACTTCATAACATTCCTCCTATTTTTAGGTTCACAAGTTTTAGGTTTTAGGATTGAATAAGTCTTTTTCTATGCCTTACCTTTTGTAAATAAAGTTTGTTGTGTCCTAGCTTTTCCTGGCACCATGTGTAGCCTTATCCAAGTGGAGACACCGTAAGTCAAACAATCTGATATGAGAGGACAACATCAGCTATCCAGCAACTAATGCAGTGCTCCAGACAACTTGGAACTAGAAAATTCCAGACCTACTACTTTTAAAAGTACTACGTTAAAAGTACTATGGAAACTGTGGGAAGTTTCATCAATCCATCACAGTTTGATTGATGTCAAACAACAACATTATCAGCTGAGCTTAAATCACTGAATACACTCGTGAAACAGTAACAGAAACACAGCCAACATCTGGTAAAACAACAAAAGTGTTTTTGTATTTTCAAAACACAAGATACTGTATTTTATTTTGCCCATAACTGAAAACAGCTACATGTTTATACACACACTAGTTGTCTTCTTTTTCATGGCCAGGGACGAGTCAGGCTGATTGTCTGACACCGTAGATATAGATATTTTATTTTCCTCCAGTGCGCTCCGGATATCAGCTGTGATGACACCCACATAGGGGTTAAAAACTAAACTGGTTTCAATGTGAGTCACATCCCACTGTCTGGAGAATGTATGTACTACCCAAGCGAGAGACAAACTAAGTGACATCATCATCTGCATCCTGCTTCAACACATAAACAACATTAACTGTCTCATCGCACCTTGCAATTTACACTCTGCGCCCTAAACAGCTGGTAAGGAAAAATAGTTCTTATGCACTTACTTTTAGTTATGTCGAATTATAAGTTATCAAAACAGACAAGCGATGTCAACATGCTTACACCTATAATAAAGATGATCGGTTCTGTGATAACAAGGGTGATTACAGTGCCTTCTGGTAGCTTGTCACAAGTTATTCTGGGAAATCAGAAGAGGAAGAAGACAACAAGTCAGGTTGCAGGCAGAGATTCCAAAAGGCAAAATTATTATAAAGCACGATCTGATGAAGAAGTTTACTTTCATCATACATTTCATGCTAGTTTGTGTCCTGAGGTCAGCTGATAATATGCAGCACTCGGCGCAGTGTAGGAGGAGAGAGACTATAGTCATGTTTACATACACTCCATGGGGGCGGAACAGTGTGGGGTCAGAGGATCCTCAACTGATGTTTTATACAGAACGAAATGTATAAATAAGCAGAAAGATAATATTTTGCTTGTTCTCTTTTTGGCTCTAAGGCCATGCTGTCCACATGTGAACCACCCACAGACACTTGGTGTAAAATGGATCATTCTAAGTGGCGGGGAAGTCATTCATTTACACGTTCTTGTACAGTAGAAATCCTCAAACCACCGTGAAAACAGTGAGAGTCCTCCAAGAGAACAATCAGAAAGGCAACAAAACAAACATCTATGCTATAAAATTCACACTTTAGTTTACATACAATATGTTCGTGGTACCTTGAGGATTTTAATTTAGGTTTCAAACATCACCTCCTTTATGTCAACACAGTGTTGACTCCGACTGAATATTAAAACTTTGATACACATGTAATAAAGTGCAGTATGAGAAAATGAAAATTTTTAGCGCACATACAGCCAAATGTGTAACTGTTATAGCGTTAAAATGCCCTTCACTGCTTCTTATTGTAATTCATATCTGGGAATTTTATCTTATTGAAATTGATCTTATCTGACTGCACACTTCGCGTATTTTGTACCTCGTGACCTCCCGTAGTTGGCCCCTCCCCTCTCCTCCTCACAGTCGAGTTTTTCTCCTAGCAAGGTAAGGTGTGTATAAAAACGTTGCCGCAACATGTTGTCATTTTCTGTAGAAATTGGGTTGTTGCAGCTTTAAGCTTAATGCATATTGTTTCCAGTTTATAATATACCGTTACCCTGCAGTTAAATGCTGTTTGGACGTCTAATATACGTTTCGTAAAACTTTCTCGCGCCATTTTGTCACGTGACCAACATAGCATTACAGAGATTGTTTTTCAATGAAATTTTGTTATTTTGCATGCTTAGGAGCAGATGTGCAGCAGAAAAAGACAGAAGACGACTTACTTATGTTATGCCTTCTGCAGGTATTTGGTTTTGTCTTGTTAGACGTTATAATTCTGATTGTCTCTGTTAAATAACGCCGCACTTTTTAATTTGTCCATCGGGTGACACTATTTTTCTTTTATGTACTATTTTTCATGGTCAATTAAGTTTTTGGGAAGACAAAGTTAAGATTCTTCTTAAAAGAAAGTGCATATATTCATTGGGCTGTTTAATACAGTATTATTAGAAATTGTACCACAGTCGAGTTTCGCACTCAGGAGGAAGCGAATAAATGCGGGAAAATAACATTTCCCCGTCATCGCTAGTTATTGCTCTAATCACACCCTTTACATATGGAGCAATAGATCAGTGAGGGCAGTAAAACGTGAAACTGGAACAGCAAAGCAAAATTTAAGTCACGCTGGAACGTGCAGTGTCCCTCAGGGGACATTTTCATGTTCACTCCTTCATTCTTAGAAATAGGAAAATGATTCACAGAAGCCCTGACATCCTATGACACGATAACCTGAGCCAGGTCTATGATGAACAGCAAATAAAAGCGCTGTCCAACAGCCCACAGGCACATACCAAGCAGTATGTGTTCAAGATCACGTCGGTGCTCCTTTAGTGCAGGTTCCTTGTCACTTTCTCTTCTCACGTAACCATACCAGCACCACAACCACTGTGGTCTACATACATGTGTGTTATAGTTGTGGTTTTTCATTTTAGTGTAGGCATCAATTTCTGCAGGGGTCACCTGTGTTGTCTCTCAGTCTAAGAGGTCAAAGTCCGCGCCTCCTTAGGGAATCCCCAAAACTAACAAGAATAGCTCCTTCATGTAAAAATGAGCAGGGTTGACCTGGGTAGCTTTGGCCTTTGTACTTCCTGTGTTTTTTAGGTTTTTTTTTAGATGTCACAGCTGTGACAGACATATTTTGGTTGTTTACCCCAATGGCTCACTTGGTATACCTCATGCCACATACAGCAGCAGTGCTCATTCGATTCCGGCCTTTGCTGCATGACTATCTCTCTACTGTACCTAATACAGCTGTAATGTCGAAAAACTCAGAAATCTTTTTATTTTTCCCGATACATTAAAACTATAAAATACAGCTGATTCTGTTTCTGTTTATGGGGACCTGAAACGAAAGAGAGAGAGAGAGACAGCCTAATGACAGTGTTTTTAGTGTCGCAGCTACATAGCCAGCATAGCACCGTGTTTAGCGTCTCATCTTGCCTCACCCTCACCCTCGTCCTCCCACCTGATGATAACAGCTGAGTCAGAGCTGAAAGCTGTGTGTTCCTCCCAAACCCCCCCCTCCACAGCCTCAGACCTGCTGAAAAGGTGTGACCCTGTAGAAGCAATAAAACATCACACCACATTATCGAGGAAGCATAAACAAATGGAAACAGATGTGAAATCTGCGGGACGTTTCATGGCAACAGTCAAGAAACTCTTATGAGTTTGATGTTAGTGTACCAGGTTTGAATCTCAATAATCCATTGGCTTTTTATGGCATTGCAGTTTCAACTGGCACTGACAGAATTTGCAATGTAAATTTTTTTTGACCCAAATGTTGGATTATTGCTTTCTTTAGGCTTCGCTAAAGTAGGTGAACTACTTTGATTTCATGATTGATTTTTTTTCCATATGTCTTAACATGTCTCCATGCCCTGAAGCTTATAAGCACAGCATCAAAGGAGCAACAGTAAATAGGCGTGGCAGAATATATAAGACCTTTGTACACATTCATTAAATTAATCATTATATGGCATTTGAACACTACACATTCCAGTTTCTTGTACTTACTAATGACTCAGATAAACTGTGAGTTGAACCGTTGGCTTTCTACCTATAGGAGGGCTCACTCTACTTCACCCTGCAGGTCATGTGATCTGCTTTTGTGTATTGTAAGTTTTTGTCAAGTTTTTTTTTTTTTTTTCTGGAAAAATGTCCCATATCCAAGATGACAGGTGTTTGCTGCCAAACCATCAGCAAACACATTCGTGATGTTATTTTTACTTTTGGTTTTCCCCAAAGATAAGCAGCCCTGTAATATAAACTGACTCACCTCACTGAACTATGCAGCATTTACTTTCTGTTAACCCTTCGAAAACACCAAAATTTTATTTTCAATTCCTCTGAAAGTTAAAAAAAATCTAAATCTAAAAAAAGTAAGGGTCAGTGAATGATGAAAATCTAGGTTTTATTAAAAATCACAACTTCTCTAAAAATCAGTTTATTTAGCCTTTTAAACTCAATTGTCAGTGGTTTAAGCCTGTAAAAGGCTGTAATTATATTTATCCATATCCTGAAATGTTTGACTTTGAATATACTCCATTCCAAATTAATTTACCAGTGTTTAAGGGGTTAAAGTACATGAACAGCAAAATTTTCCAAGCAGCTTTGGAACCTCAAATCCTGTCCTACCTGTGCCTCAGCACGTCCTCATCAGTCTCCAGAAATATGATCTAAGGTCCCATTATTTCTGCTGACACAGCTAAAACCTCAGTGTGACCACAAGGTCACAGAGATGGATTTGGCTTGTTGGAGACTCTTATTATGCCTGATTTGTCATCGAGGCTTGCCGAGGGAAGGAGCTAAAAGCAGGCAAAACAACCCAGGCAAATCGAGGCAGGACAAAAGACG
The DNA here is from genome assembly GCA_900303265.1 of Brotula barbata. Taxonomy (NCBI): domain Eukaryota; kingdom Metazoa; phylum Chordata; class Actinopteri; order Ophidiiformes; family Ophidiidae; genus Brotula; species Brotula barbata. The sequence continues at coordinate 15,240 of OMNV01007694.1, read as the reverse complement.
CGCAAAGTTGAATCAGTGGCCAAAAGTGTAAATGCCAAAACGATGAAAATTGGCAATTTATGTTTTTTTTCCAATATTTTGTCCTTGTCAGTTGTCATGTAGAGTTTACACGACTAGTACAAAAATCAGTAGCGTCAGAATATGAACAGTAATGCTATAATTAATAATAATAAGGGGGTTTCCTGATGTGGACAGTGTAATGTTGCGCAAACATGCATACACACAGGTACACAAGTTTCTTCTCCAAGCATTAACAATCACCATTACATTTCCATTTCAGCATTGTTTTTTGTGTTTTGAGTTTGTGTTGTCTGCTGGTCCAGACTGGGGGTGAGATAAAGATGAGAGAGGATAATAGATGTTGGCTGTTGGTTTACTTCTGCTGTCAGTCAGCAAGTGTCTATCCACAGCTTCAAACCCAAGACTATAGCTCCCTCTAGTGGATTTGATGTCAAGTTAATAAAGTGGTGGATACAATAACGGCATTACATTAATGATTTTATTTTTGTCAAACGGCTTCAGAGAGAGCTGTCCATTTGAAACCAGAGGTGTTTTTAAAAATGTAAGTGAATTTAAGCCTTTACTTTTAAGATTTTAGACTAAAACTTTTGTGTGAGTAGTGCAAACGTCTGCATGTACAATTTGATGTATTTCAACAATAGCCAGGAAAAATGTCACCCACCTCAATAATTGTTGCATTTAGCGATTTAATATTTAAGAAAACAGAATCCACCATCCCACACATGGAGTCTGGCAAAGGCCATAATATAGTAAAATAAAGTTTCACAAATCCAATTCCAGCATAATCCCACCTCTGAAGACTGACGCCATTGGTCATTTTATTCCAGAATTGTTTGTGAAATTGTAATATTCATAGAGAATCTCTGAAACTCTGTATGTATAGGATAGCACTTTCCCTTTTATCACAACATAAGGACATTAAGTAACAATGTAGAAGTGATCTTTCAGGCAGTAACATATCACAATTATGTTATCACTATGAGAACAGAGATGATTGTGTGCCCAAAACAATAAACAAAAAAATGTAGGTAAATAATGACATAAATCCAGAGGTTGCATGGCCGCCTATCTGAAAGTGATGGATCAGCTGATGGATGGGATCATCTATGATTTTGTTTATAAGGAAGGACTTTGTCAAGGTCTATACTGCCATAATATGTCTTTAGTTAGACTTACTGTAAGGGTGGGATTATGCCAGAAATTGATTTGTGAACATAGTTCCTGCACAACTTCAACCAACTGTCCCGGGCCATCGAAAAATCCTGATAGCTCAATCATAATACAAAGGAGGACATCTTTTAAGTACAAAAAGGAAAAAAGGCTTAATGAGACATTCCATCTGACTAACTTTAAGAGGCATGGATATATGCATAAACTTGATATATGCATAATACATAACTCTTACATTAACATAAACATGAATCATACCGCATATAACATTTTCAATTACTGCATAAACGTAAATTGTAAACACATAATTGATCCCGATTACCATATAAACATATGAATCATAGCTGTATATAAACATTCCCCATTACCACATCATCATGTAAATCAAACATATGTAACCGTTTGTAAGTGTATCAATCTTACATGTATGTAATATTTCTCCATTACAGTCCCTAAACATTATTTTCTATCCTATCTCCTCCCAGCCTGTATTGCAGTTACCGTGTTGATAGACTCATCAAAGGAAATGTAATCCAAAAATCCATCATTGTGGCCCTTTTACAATTTTGCGGCATTTTAAAATTCCCTAAAAATCTTCTTTATAGTTGTGTGTGTACATCATAAAGAGACAGACATGAGAAAAGTAGAAAATCGTAGACTACAATGAAGCTGCTTGTGGCTTATGAAATAGATTTTTTAGATTTGTGGTAATTTGTATTTAAAATTGTGAAAGAAGTGATAATCTGCTTTTCCTAATGTGGTGACTTACACAACATTACAAAAATTTATGACAGTCAACCTCTTCTACTGGACAAAACGTGTAAGTTACTTGAAAAGACACAAAAGCTACTGAAAAAGTAGCTGAGTTAGTCGCTTAGCCATTGCAGTTAAGTAATTCCCATCCCTGCCTCAAGGACATTTAAATGGACTCCAAGCATTTCTGTAGTTTAAATGTAGACCAAGTTAATGACGAGAAGTCATTAATGGCCTAAGCTGTTCGTCTGTTGCCATGGCGACAGATGGAAGATGAATGATACATGCATTGGCCATTTATGGGGACATTTGATTGCATTTGGACACATTCTTAGTTAAGCTGTGGTAACTCTTACTTTTCTTTGCAGTTGAGGGCACCGAATCGGTCACTGAGATTATCTATGTAATTATCACTGAAGCGAAGCATCTGAATGACAGCGCTGAGCAGCAGGATGTCACAGTTCTCGTCCAACTCCACCCTCTCGCTGTAGTTCTTCACAGGTACAACAAAGGAAATGGGAACACCGAGCCGAGTTTTGACCTCCTCTACCTGTAGCACATTTACAATATATTTTAATTTCATCGGCTTGCTAAAGAAGTTGACCTCAGGGAAAATCTGTTCTTTGTGTGTTTATGTTTTAATCCAACTACAAATCAGCTGGGATTTTAAAATGGAAATAAGCAACAATGTTGACACCGAAATCTGCATGATCTGCAGAATTTAATCTTTTTTGGCTCAAATCACACTTATAATTTCACCATAATCTGTCACAGAGATACAATAAACTGAAGTCATTTTTAAATACAATTTTTTTGAAAGAAATATGTCGATATAATGTCAGCCAAACAAAATAAGTTAAACGGTCAATCTGAAATTAAAGCAGATCTCACCATTTTCTTAATGTAGCTGCTACTGTAAACGTTCCTCACGTCCTCTGACACTAATGGACAGGCTGCATCAGGTTTAGTGAGAAGAACCAGCTGGGGAATCTCTGGGAAACAGCAGAGAGGCAAGAATATTTTCAGAATACTACATTGTCTCTAAAATCCTTTGTTCCTGTTGTTTTTCTGATCCATCTGATTTAATGTTTTTATGTTCATTTCCATTTTATAAGAAGCATTCATTGCCTGTCATTTCTCTGTTATAAAGAACTTTGAGTTGCTGTTTGAAAGGTGCTACACAGAAAAAGATATCATCAAGTTATCATTATGTGTTAAAATTGTTCACTGTAAATCTACTTCTCACTGTTAAGCAAAAATAATCAGAAATGCTATACTGAGAGGTGTTTCTCTTTTTCCATCAAAGGAGTGAGCTCTGATCTGCTGGGACTCATTCATCAATATTGTGTGAGGTAAAATGTGGTTTTGACATCAAACAAGAAGCCAAATTTTAAAACTTCTCAAAATTTAGCAAGACAACCTGAAGACCACAGAATTAGATGATGATTTTAAAGGGCTGTTGGAATCGATTGCACAGATATTTTCTACTTCTTAAATCATGATTCAGTCTTGAATTTTGTGTGTGTAAAACCCTGTGGCACCGACCCATTGAGTTGATCTTTTTGCGGATTGTGTTCAGCTTCTCCTCCATCCCAGCAGGCATGATGGTGATCGTGCTGGCGTCGATGACGTAGGCCACACAGTGGATCCTGTCCTTGAGCGCAGGAGACTTGAGATAGCTGTGAGATTCCGAGTTCAGAGGAGAATTCTGGTTGAACTATGTTTTTTTGGGGAAAAGACAAAAACAAATTGTTCATATACTGTATATAGTAACTTGTTGAACATGATAAAAGGTGTACGAGGGAACGATCTACCTGACAAGTGTCCTTCATGTGGCCTTTTAGGATGCTGCAGATGTCATCCACACAAAGGCCCACCCCTGGCGTCTCCTCCAATCCCATGGTGTCACAGATGATGATAGGCAGAGGCACCCCTTCTCGTCCAGCTTTCACAGAGTAGGTGCAAAACTGTTGGGCACAAAGTTTTTTCATCATCCACATATATATTTTGCACGGATCATTAAAAAAATCACAGTATTACATCACTTATGAGTATTAAGTCAATAAATAGAATCTCGTCCTTGTTCAACTTAATTGGGCTCCAGTAAAGAGTGCGTACTTTTGTGGTGACACCGTTTTTTGAGCAGCCAGCGATGGCCTGGCTGGTGACGTGGCCTCTGAACACAGAGTTTATTGAGTTGAAGAAGCTGGACTTTCCAGCTCCCACAGATCCAATGAGCAGGACTCGAACCTGGGACACAGAATTGATCGTGGGTTTGTACGTCCTGATGCTGTCCATCAGCTCCTTCCTCTTACTGTTGAAAGAACAGAGAAACATATTTGAGAAAAAATTAGTAGAATATTTTAATATTATAAAAGAAAAACAATACAACTATATGCTACAATGTACAGTGTGATTAAAACAATATTTCCAACTCAAAACACATAAAGGAGGCAGATACACAGAGCTTTATTATTTATTTGTTGGTATGTCCTCATGGAACCTGATTCTTTGGCCTGCTCGCTATGGTTTGCATTCAGACTGAAACGCACGCACACACACACTTCTGCCTCCCAATTTGCATAAGGATAGAGTGAGCGAGGCTTAGATTATGGGCAAACAAAGTGAGGATTTTCATATACGACACTACTGCATAGAGGGTGATGTTCCCATATCAATGTCATTGTTTTGGTGGCCAAATATGTTAATGTTCATTTTGAATAACAAGTATATACTGGAAACAGTAGCAGTGACAACACTAAATGATGCACAATTGTGCCTCTAACTTACTCAGATTCCCAGACTATGGTCCTCCATGGCTTTTCAAGTGTCATTATTTCTGTTGAAGATAATTAAGAATGAACAATCTTATTCAGTTTGATTAAAACATCATTAGGCTAGGTGAGGCACCATGTGGTTAATATTAAACAAACACATCAACAGAAAAAGCATGCATCATTAGATAAAGTGAACTCACCCTCAACTTGATAGACTTCACACTCAGTCAGGTTGAGGTCATTTCCATGCATTTCTGCAGCTTTGAAGTTGTAATACTTTCCCGGATTGCTATAGACAACTGGTTTATTTCCATTAATTAGGATCAATGCTCCTCCAAAATAAGGGCCATAGCTACTCATCATTTTCATTGCGTAAGTAGAATTGGTGACGTGATATCTGACGAGCCGTTCACCACTGAAGGTGAAAACATAGGCATCTTCATCTTGTACGTACTGCCCAGACTGATCAAATGCTCTCCTGGTGTAACCTCCAAACACGTAGCCAGATGCATTATAGCCCACTGACACCGTGGGAGAGTGGGAGTCACATCGTTGGTGGAAGTCTGCACTGGTGAACCCATGGAGGCTGGCCTTGTACAGCAGCTGTAGGTTCACATGTCCCAATTGGTGGCAGATTGTTTTCTGCTGGCTTCTGGTTAGTTTCGCATCCATGGGGGTCGTTTGGCCTGCTGATTTGTAATGATGACTTACTGTTGCCTCTGACAGATGTTAGTTCAGTATTCTAAAGAAACTGAACTGAATGGTCTGAAACATAAAGTGAATTTCATGTTTATCATCCATGTGACACCAAGTCCAATCACAGCAAAAGTATAGCAAAATGTGAGACACTTAGAGAGGTTAGAAGAAACCAGAGACAATCAAAACCAGGTTCAAAAGTTATACGCTAAAAAGTAAAAGCTGTTATTACAGTGCCATCGTGAGGTTGACCAGTACCAAAATGTAAATGCTTCTTCCCTGTATCATATCCAACGTGTCTAAGAAGTCCATTTGCAATACATGAATAACCATTTCAATCCGGCCGACAGAATAGCTCTAGGGGGTGATTTTTAAACAAGACTAATGTGAAATCCAAAACATCAAGACCAGCTCGATGTTTACTGATTCAAATATTTTCCAAAATCCTTAAAGTGTTCTAAATTACCAATAATTTACCAGCTTTCGAAGAGTTGAAAAGGCATACTAAAGAGATTTTGTCGTTTGTTTCATTTAAGGAATGATCAAAGTTCAGTTTTACTTTCACTTCCTCAAAAAAGTTCACCTCTTTTAAGTCTAGATTGTTTATCTCCCAAACTGGTTCATGTCCCAACTTTCCAAAAAGTTTAATTGTCAATATCAATATTGATATGAAAATCCAAAACATTAGGACCAGCTCAATTTTTTATGACTCAGATCATTTTCACCCTAGTTATTAGGCTAAAAACAACTCACCCAATTAGTGGTTTATCAAATGAAAGACACAGGTATGCACAAACTCCTTATTGGTAAGAGAATGCAGCAATGCCCAAAGTTACAAATTCTTCCAGAGAAATACATCCGACAGATACAAAGTCAAGTCTTCAACTGTTTCTGACAATCCAACATCCGTAATATTCAGGGGTGGTGCTTCCAGCAACATTCATGAATTGTCCTGACTATTGTAAGGCGGTAACCTATATTAGCCACTGTGTGTCGCTGTTGCGCTGTATAATACAGTTTGGTAATTATCTACGTTGGTGCCTTGCAAGACAGCATAAAACACACATTAAAATGACAATTGAGCCAAACAATTTAAGTTAACTTGAATCCTCAACCAAACCATCTTCGGCTCAAAATATAAATTTCTCACATACAAACGACGTAACGTAATTTATTTTTAATTTATTCATAATTGTTTGATACCCAATTGCATTAGTTTATTTATTTAGTTATCAAGGTTATTTGTAAAATAAAACCTGTTGCAAAGGCTTAAATTTCCAATGTGTTTACTGGAAAACTCATGTCTTCAAGCATCCACAAGATTTATATACAATCGGTATCTATAAATGTTACATTCATTGTACAGTGGCTGACAATAACATCTGTAATAAGTAAATAATTGAATAAGGCATTGCAAATTATGAACAACTAAACTGTTAATATTGAATTTAATCTCTCATTCTCACATGACTGCGCTGTGTGAACTGTAACTGCATTACAGTTCACTCAGTACCCACTCTTTCCTCTTTCTGTACAGTAATATTATTACATTTCAGTTCAGATTACAATCCAATACATCAAATTTTTAATTTTTTTTAATTTCACAAGCTGCATGGAATGGATTACATTGGCTTTACTAAAAAATAACCTAAACATAATTAGTTGATAATTGAAGAATATCTAATTACTAAAAAGTGATATCCAATGTTTCAAAATTTCCTGTCACTGCCAAACAATTTGAAATGAAACATACACACTCTTTGTCTACAATGAATAATAACCTTTTTAAAATTTTGTTTTCAATTTACGTGGAAAGTCCAAAGTTTTGAAAATAAAAAAAAAATACCAGGATGCTTCTGGGGGAATTTGTATTAAATGATACGCAAGAAATCTAGAATAAAGAGAATTTTGAGGGAAAGTAAAAATAGCATAACATTAAAAAGTAAGGGATGCTCTTATGGATTGGAAGTTTTTATTTATCACAACTTCTTAAAAATCCTGTAAAATCTTGCCAAACCAATACATGATAAAAGAAAAACCTCTTTTCTATATGATATATACAATTATTGATTGTTTACTAAATGTATTCCAAAGAATTTGCCTTAAAGTGGACTCAATGACCAATTAATTTACCAGTGCAGAACCCAGGAAGTATCCAATGTTTCATTTAGCGATGATATCATGAATAACCACTAGAGGGCGAACGCCCTCTGTTTTGCCCCATATTACATGGCGTAAAGTTTGTTTTCACTTTCATTTCTTCCGAAATGTTAGTATCTATCCACAGCTCTAAAGTCAACAATTGGCTGTTTGTCTGCCAGAGTACCAGAACGCCACAATGGAGGAACAGAGCAGGTAAGAGGGAGGGTTGAGCGATGTTAAATGATAAAACGTTAGTGTGCTAAACTCGGCTCGTGTAAGCTAGCTTACGTGGACGTGGCTCCAATTTCTATGCTAAAACATTTTTATCACGAAAGTGAATCTAATACCGATTTTGAACATGAAAACATGTCGCAATGGCCTCTAGAGTTTAAGAATTACAGGTTCTTTTAGCATATGAGCCAACTCTATTCAACGGTATAGGAAATAACGAGCATATCAGAACAAACGTTCATACAAACCAATCACTAACAAATATCGTGGGGAACAACGCTTACTGTCACGCTTATTTTTAAAGCCATATCACATTTCATTTCCCCAGAGTGCGTTCTGATATATCTGAAACTATTTCAAATAAGTTAGAATTTAGAATAAAACTTGCTTTCTTTCTGCACATCATCTGACGCATGTATTCGTGATTTTCTTCTCAGGCTATTTAATTTTGGTCGTGTCCACGACCCAGTAGTCAAAATGGAAAATGCTCAAAGTGCTTCATGCCTCAACGTCAACTCGTTGGAGAGAGAAGAGGAAAAATCACGGTTTTTGTTTTCCGGTAAACGCACCCTATTGAATCATTCATCCTCTTCACTAATGAGCTGCAATCAATCACACCTGCAGATCACTAACACACCTGCAGCTGATAGAGATGGTCTATTTCTCTCATTTTTTGGTGAGACCATCTGCTGTTTTTAGTTGTGTACTCTTAGGTTTCCTTTTAATTTGCCTTATTTCTGTGAAGTATTTTCTTCATCTTTAAATTTAAAAAAAGTCATGGCTCCTCAACTTGAGGGCAGATTGATTCTGTAATTAGTTGTTTTTGAGAGCAGATATTTTGATATGTTTGTCTGCTAAAGTCTGGTCCAGCATTATACCCATCCATCCTTCATGTCTTTAAAAATCGAGGAGCTGACTTGCCGCAACCATGGAGAGAAGTGGAGTGGACCGAAGAGTGAGTACAGCCTCGACATTGAAAATGTCAACTTTTAAAAATGACCTTGGTTTAAATCAGAAAATGTATGTTACACTGTATATATTATATATATTGGGGACAACAGAGGTAAATGATGCTCCATGCTACAAGGGGTGATTGCAAAGTTCTTGGCAAATACATGTGTTTACCTAGTTTGTTAGTCTGGGATAAATCAGACCCTTGGATTGAGCTAAAACCTGTAAATGATTATTATGTCATTCAAATCAGTGCAGCTGATGTTAAAAAAACAGTCTTATTTTCCACAAAACTGCAAGGCATTCCTTGCATCAAATTCAGAACTTCTCAATCAACCAATGACACAGCATAAATGTACAACCACCAAGCAAGAAGTAGCAATACGGACAACAGCTTTAAGACTTTGAGGCCATTTTAAAGAGGAATGTTTGGAATTGGACCAAAAAAATCATTTTTATGTCAGGAATTAAACATTAGTTTGAAATTTAAGTTTAAAGAAGACAAAATTGAGTGTGCCCCTTTATGTGTGTTATAACCAACTCTCAAAAGACTCAATATTTTCAAATTGTCCTCTGAACAGGTAGATTGGAAAATGCAGATTTGTACATGTATGGACAGAATTCTTAAAATGCTTACGGATGATTGTCATAAAGTAAATGTTTGGCTCTCTTGACACATCAGTAGTAAAAGATCCACTTTGTTGACGTTATTTTGCTCCCGTGTCAGTGTTACTTGTATACTTGTTCTCGTGAATGCGTGTACTGTACATTTTTGAATGGTTGCCTCTTGCAATCAAACCTCAGGCGGAAGATGAACCTGATGAAGACCATCAGCTCCTACAGGCCGCGCTGTGAGGAGGTGAGTCAGGCCCGTGTTCTCCTCCTGGGCCCAGTCAGTTCTGGAAAGTCCAGCTTCATCAGTTCGGTCCAGTCTGTGTTTAATGGAAGAGTCACCAACTGTGCCATGGTGGGGTCCTCCTCCAGCAGCTTCACTAAGAAGGTACGAACGGAAGCGGTAAGATGTAATTAAGATGAACACCAACAAAACTAGCAAGGAAAGGCACATATCTGTGTAATGGCTAATTTTAAAATATTTTAAGGGTTTGCAATCTGATCAATTTTTGGGATTTTCGGACCCTTTAAACATTCTCATTTTGGTAGTAAAGGAATGTGAGGACAGTTTTAATCTGAAGCTCTGAACATTTGACGTGTGATGTGAGTGAGTCGCTGCACTGTCCCGTTTGTATATTGGATCCCTTAATGATTTATGTTGCACATGAGGATGGGAAGTTGTGCCAGAGATCCAAAAGAGGCCTTTCTTTTTTGCATCAGCTGCAGTCCTTCGCCATCCATGATCAGAAAGCAGAGGATCCTACTGGGCTGGTGCTGTGTGACGTGATGGGCCTGGGGGATGGAGAGATGACTGGGCTGAGCCTTCATGACATCCTGGCTGTTGTTAAAGGTCATGCACCTGAAGGACATAGGGTAGGCTCGGTCATATACGTTAATTTAATGCATCTTAGCTCGTTGTCTATTTTTATGTGCAGAATCATCTCCTGTAACTTTTCAACAAATGTGTCTGTCTGTGCGGATCTTTTGCTTTAATGTCTACCAACGGTAATGCCACTAAATAAAGAAACAGTTGGATAATAGAGGGACCATGTTAATTGATATGTCCTGCTTTGAGTTTTAACCAGTATGATGATCTGACCGTGATTATTCAACATTTGACATTCATAAAGAGTAAAGGTTATATATTTATATATATATGTGTGCATACTTCACTGTACCTGTTTTTTATGCTAAAAAAATACAATCGCAACCACTCGCCAATCTCAACCAATCTGGCGGCTCAGTCAGTCTCGACCCCTGTAGGAGATATGATTGGGCAAATTCAGTGCGAGCTATACTTGAATGATATTTGGCTCCATACATCCATCCCTGAATAAAATAATGGATTTGTTACAGTTGACATTTAGGCTGTCACTCGTGCAGTATTGTTAAATTATATATCGTTAATAAAAAAAAAAATCTTATTAGTTGTTTTGTTGTTTTAAAAATGTTATTGTTTTTAAATGTTTTTAGTTTGTTTATGCTTTGTTTTACTGTGACCTCTTTGTTTTGTTGCATATACAAGGGTAGATATTGTTCCTATATAAGAGAAATTTTAAAAATTGTATCGAGAGAGAGAGAGAGAGAGTTGTGCACCCCAGATGCACGGATGGTATGTTGGACGTTTTGTGAAGATGCTTGTGATCGTTGTTAGCATTGTTGTACAGGAATGTCGTCCTCTCCTCCAGTTTAGTCCAGAGCAGCCAGTGAGGTCAGAGACCGTGGGCTTTGTGAAGAAGCCGAGCCTGAAAGACAAGATCCACTGTGTGGTGTTTGTCGTGGACGCCACCAAAATTCCGTTCTATCCCAAAAGTCTCAACACAGCTTTTCAGCAGCTGCGAGAGCACATCAGTGACCTGGGTGAGCTCAGACACAATGAAGCCACTGTCATTTATGCTGTTTGGTAACCAGTTTATTAGCATTTTGTTTTTGTCAACAAAGTGGAGCGTAACAGTGCTGTTGACCACTGAGTAATGTCGTTCTGAGATTTTTACCGTGTTGTTAAAACATTTTGCTGATTTTTCTAATTTTGCCGTAATTTGTCATATCTTACCACTGCTAGGTGTTCACCAGGTGGCTCTGATCACCCACGTGGACAACACTTGTCCAGAAATGGCCAAAGATGTCACCCAGATTTACAAGAGGCAGATCATTAAGCAAACGGTAGGTTGGGTTAAAAACACATGGAGAGCATACGCAAGAAGGTTATTCTACATACAATTTCCCTTTTGTGTATTATGTGACACGGGTTTCCACATAATGCACAATTGTTATAATAACTTATGCAACTACAATATAAGACTGAAAGATCTTTATTTATTTATTTTCTGACCAGTTCTCTCTGAGCCTTTATATCTCAATGACAGCTTATTGTATTGGTCTGTGCTGGGATTGGACCATCTGGGGTACTTTTAGTGTTATTGTAATACTCTTGGATTACAAAAGCAGCTCGTTGGTAACCGGTCATCCCAAATAAATTATAGAGTGAGTGCTTTCTCATCTTCTGATCTGGTGAAGATACTTTTTCTTTTTTCTTTTCTTTTTTTGGAGATTTCGTCATTTGAGTGCTTGATTTCCTAAACGCCTCACATCACAGATTGCTCCACCCATCCATCCTCTGTGTTTGTAAAATTGGTTTACATTGCGACAGTGTCTGCTGCTGTTTGAGAGTCTCATGTTCAGATGGTTCAGTCATGGTGCCGTCTAGTTTGAAGTGTGTGGGTGTGTGCGTGTGTGTGTGTGTGCTTAGATTGAGAAAGCCGGAGCCCTGTTGGGAATGTCCACCTCCTACATCGTCCCAGTGAAGAACTACTCCTCAGAGCTGAGCGTGGACGTGAACACCGACGTGCTTCTTCTCAGCGCTGTCGACCACATCCTACAGTATGTCGACCTCTACTTCCAGGACCACGCAGTAAAACGCACGGTGCCATTTTTGTAGGGCCAATCATTGATTCTGACTGTCCAATATATGGAGGGTCAGATATATAGATCACTTTGTCCTTGTCATTGCACATCACCCTCAAGAATCACTAACATAGCTTAATCTACCAAACTGTCCTACTTAAGTTTTTTTTTTTTTTTTAGAAAATACTTTTAGAACACCTGTACTTTTTAAAATAAATGTGTTGGGTTTCATATGTGATGAGTGATCTGTGATTTTTCAAGAGAATTCTCTGCCAAGCAGCTTGCCGTTTCTCAGGCTTTATCTCGTATTTCTTCAGTGTTGAAAGCTTTTAGTTCTAAAATATCAGTTGGTAAATTCAAATATAGTTGTGTACATTGCTGAGTTGATTCAGTTAACTGTGTATGTAGATTGTGAATTTCTCAAGTGAGAGGCGTTTTGGAGCAACAAGACCATTCCACGTTGACTGGGACGTGACAATGAAACTTGAAAGGGTTAAAACTGTGGCCTTGTGCTTCATGGACTGTAAACTGCTGGACCGTTTCCAGTTAGATGATGTCATCGGGCCTCAGAGGGTCTGTGTGTGGTTTAGCCCAAAAACTACAATTTTGGGAAAAACTGAGCCTTCAGTGTCTCCAACGTGCTCATCTGTGTGCATCTTCTCTGCACACAAGATCTCTTATGATGACCTCATTAATTTAGGCATCAAAAATGGGTGTAGCTATATTTAGGTTTAATTTGCAGTGTTTTTTTATTTATTCATTCTGCTCCGTGTATTTGTTCTTTCAAAGTTAGAGATTTGTCTATTTAAAGCTCTTTTTTTCATTTCATTTTATTTCTATGGCTCTTGAGTTTGTAGATGCAGTTTCACTTCTGTCTTATTTCGCCCAGGCACCGCCTGTTTTACAGGAAAACGAAAGTAAAATTTCTATACGTGCTCCTGTAAAGGCAGCGGAAATATGTAGTTTACTTCCGGCAAACGCTTTCAAAAACGTCTTAACATTATGAGCTATTTTACAAATAACCTGGCTACATAATTAAAATATATACATAGATGAATAAACTACGAATAATGTTCTACTTTGATTTTATGATATTGTCATCCTTTTATGGTTACGCTGAAGTCTTTTATTTTGAAGTCACATCCATGATCGTTCCATCGTTCCTGCCCAGTGAGGGGGGACCACTGGGAGAGCGTCCTGCTTGAACATCCTGGTAAGGAAACGCGACTAATAAGTGTTAACATTTAACGTGAAATTACTTGGCAATGAAAAACGTTTCGTACTGGTGATTGCGGATTTCAAGTCAACCTGAATGATGTTAGTGTTTCTGATTCTGTCTGGGGACTTCATTGTAGTTTCAGGGTAGTCCGGGATGTTAAAATCCATCAGCCCTGCTACACTGAACGATTGGTTTTGTTTTGATGGGGTGGACAGAAAAAGTTGATGTGTCAGATTAGCGTCGTGGATCAATTTTTTCGAGTTGACGCTGGACTTGGCTGTGTTGCACGTCTGCGTGTGTCGATCTTAAGAGGCAGAACTTTGCTCCATATCCGCGTTATCTTTTCCACCATAAATGTTTGTCTCACTGCTACACAAGGAAGCAGCATAACAGGCTATCAAAATAAGTGTTAACTACGTGGCATTGTGTGTGTACATACTGTATCTGTATCATATATATATATATAAATATCATTAAAATGCCACCAAACTTCCCTCAGTTAAAGATGAGTGCTATGAAATTGCAAATCCAATGATTTTTGATTTTGATTTTTTTATACCCTCTTTCCCTCTTCTCATCAAAAACTCATGAATTGGACAAAGCTACTGGAGACTGGTGTTGGCAGTGTATGTAAAAAAAGTAAATAAATAAGCGTAGCATAACTGGTCTCCATCCTACCAGCATCCACAGCATGCCTTCATAGGGGAGAGAAAGAAAGCAACATTTCCTTAGTGCTTGGAGTTCATCCTTTAATACTAAACTATCTTCTCTCTTTATGTATCTGTTAGTTTTGGATGCAGACGACACACTGAGTGAACCCTTGAAGCTCCTAAAACTTCCCTCATGGATGCGAAGCTCACCAAAACTCAGCAGAAAACAATCTGCCACCAGCTGGGATATGTGCACCTAAAGCTGCTGTACAAGGCCAGCATCCACGGGTTCACTCCTGCAGCCTTCCACCAACGGTGTGACTCCCACTCTCCCACGGTGTCAGTGGGCTATAATGCATCAGGCCACGTGTTTGGAGGCTACACCAGGAAAGGATTTGATCAGTCTGGGCAGTACGCACAAGATGAGGACGCCTTTCTTTTCACCTTCAGAGCTGAAAGGCTCACCAGATATCACGTCACCAGTTATGCCAATGCAGTGCGCATGATGGCTAATTCAGGTCCTTATTTTGGAGAAGCATTGGTTCTTATTAATGGAGGTCAACCAGTTGTCTATAGCTGTCCAGGAAAGTTTTACAACTTCAATGCTGCAGAAATGCATGGAAATGACCTCAACCTGACCGAGTGTGAAGTCTATGAGGTTGAGGGTGAGTTCACTTGAACAGTGTGCTTTTTATTGTTGTTGTTTTTTGTTGTTGTGTTGTTCAGTGTGAACCACGTGCAGCCTCACCGAGCCTGTTCATTTCTTGTTCTTTTCAACAGAAATATTGAAAGAAGAGCCGTGGAGGACCATAGTCTGGGAATCTCGGTAAGTTGGAAGCACAATTGTGTATCATTTATGAGATTAGATTCTTACGATGACATCATCAATTTAGGCATTAAAAATGGGCGTAGCTTTATTTCGTTTTAATTTGCAGTGATTTTTTTTATTGATTCTGCTCCGTTTATGTTTTCTTTTGAAGTTAGAGATTTGTCTATTTGTTTTTTTTGTTTTTTTGGTTTTTTTGATTTGTCATTTCTATGGGTCTTGAGTTTGTAGCTGCAGTTTAACTTCTGTCTTATTTCGCCTCCGGTGCCCGGTACGGCAGCACCGCCT
>OMNV01007693.1:33711-92922 GCA_900303265.1 Brotula barbata | reverse complement strand
ATGGGAGGAGGTGGGGGCTGGTTATGCCTGGCATGGCTTTTCACTTGGCAGGGGGAACCATGGGTAAATTGGAAAGGTAACTGGCACCCAGTGCCAATGTTCAAGGTTAGCTTGGCTCTGCATGGGTGCATCCAATTGACCCCCATCTGTTCAGCAGGGGTAAGATGACCCGATCTCAAGTGCAAGTACCTGACCAGAGGCTAAAGTTACAGTCACAATCACACGCTCACACACACACACACACACACAAAGACACACACACCTTCCGAATGCACGCATGCCCTTGTTCTCATCACATGCTTAGAGACCACTCGCACATGAAATCACCCCTTGACACACATCCACGCAAACGCATGGCGTGTTGCTTGCCCCACTTTCATCCTCTCTCACATGCCACTGAATCACGCACATAATGCACTCTCACGATGCAGCGTGGGTAATACTCAATCACAAACAAATTTCCCTTGGTGCGCAACACGGCATCATGCAAGAACTGGTAAAACTGCTTATCACTGTCAAACATTTATAGGACTACTCAGAAACACATTTTGCTCACATTTCCTCCCCATGCACACTCTAGCCCACAATTAGACAAATCTTCATTTGCAGAGATCTAATTGCATTGCACGCAGCACAAGCGATGTAAGTGGTGTGATGGAGGTAGGTGGAAATGGGTGAATAAATAAGGAATGTGCTTTGATGTTAGCGAGCCCCCTGTGAGCTGAGCCCAGGATGTAAAAAGACATGCAGAGCGGTCTGAACTAAATATATACATCCTCCATCTTTCTCTCACTCATCCAATCTGTGGCACTGTGACCCTTTCTTTTCTCTCTTAATCACAGATGCAGTCTTAGGAATCCTCTCAGGCTGTGTGAGGACTTTGGAACATGCAAAGTCATAGTCACACCGCAGACAGAATTTCCTCTAAATTCAGACTGTAGACAGTAACAACGTACAATTGCATTTGCTTTAACTGCATATCTCTATTTTGTGCTACTTTGTACTGTCAGAAATGTTGTACCCTTTACTCCACCACATTTACCTGATGGCAAGAGTGCCAAGTTATTTTGTACATTAAGACTTAATAGAAAGATGTAAGACAAAACAATGGAACAGGCCAGGGAACGGTGTGGAGGTTCTTTTGTGCCAATCAATGCAGTCGCCTGTTAAGAGATGTGGCAGCGAAAGAGGTTTAAAATCAGACAGAGAGGAGGTGGCAGTGGCTATAGTTTATTTTGTGCCTAGGCACAGACTGGGAAGGAGATGGGTTGTTCATCTAAATCACAGCGGGAAGGAAGATGGACCATTTACAGCTAAGGGGAACCTGTCAGAAGCAGAAAAGATTAAAGGCCAAATTTCACGAGATGTCTGTCTGCCCTGAAAGGTCTACTTCATATGAAGCACGCTGGAGCTTTTATTGATGCCTTAATATGTAGAATAGAAATAATTTAACAATCTCTGAGGGAATATTTTACAAATTTAGTTCTTTCTCTTTTTACACACTCGGGTACAATTTCATTTTATTGTGAATGCCAATTGGTAATTGAGAACAATTTAAGGCACACACTTAAGGGTTATTTAAATGTTGTTCGATAAATGGATCACATTAGTCACTCATTAATAATTGGGTATATCATTCAGAAAAGCCATAAAAACTCCTACTATCAATTAAAGTAACCCATACTTTTTAAAAATTTGTCTTTCTTAATTCCCCTGAAACTTTATTCTCTATGTGATGGGTATCATATTGTACAGATTTCCCATAATGCATCCTAATACATTTGACAACTTTGGGCTTTTCATCGGCCTTTAGAATGAAACGTTATAAAGTTGGAGCCATTTTTGGTTACCTCAGAGTTTGAGAGGTGAAACATGCGATGGAGACATTTGCCATTGTGGTATTAGAACATTTAAGAGAAACACACTCATATTTGCACCCATGGAGAAGCAGCCAAGAGGATCCCGGGATCACTGGCAGGTGAACATGTGGCAGATATTCCAAACAGCATCTTCCGCTCTCTGTAGCAGAGATATATAACGGCGTCCTCTAACATGACAATCAACAGGCCAGAGAGGTCATGCCTCACCTCGGATAACAACAGCAGAAAAATGTTTATCCCTATCAGCTTGTCAGGTGCACTCGCATCCTGCACCCCCCTTTCTCTCTCACCTTGCCCTCAGCCACCTTTCCGTTTCCCCCGCTCTCCTTCATGACCTCTATAAATGCATGCATGGAAATCATTCCCATTCCGAACAGGAAGGCACTTAAATGGGGAGAAAGAAGGGGGAAAAAATCCAATAAAAGAACAGTGGGAGGAATCTCATTTTCCACCTGCCATTCCCTCTGTTGGCAGGATAATAGTAGGCATCCCTGTGTTGGGATAAGCTGTGATAACAAATAGCTCAATCTGCTCTATGTCTTTATCTGCTGTTCTATCTCTCTCACACACACAAAGCCACAGAATTATGATTAATGGCCGGGGCCGGGCCCATTTCACCTCAGGTATATGAAAGATGCTCCAGTTTAGATCCGACCACGGTGAGGTTGTGCGCTGTTCCTGAAGAACAATAGAAAACAAAACGGGAAGTGGGGGCGGGGGCAGTTTTTTAAGTAACATATGCACAGTATATTTTTAGATCTCAGCAGGTGTTAGAATTCAGTCTTGTTGGTTCCGAGCAGAAGTGAAAATGATCCAAAATGTCTTTTTTAAGCGTCTGCAGTAAAGATAAGACAAATCAAAGAAGCAAAGGTCTTTTTCAGCTCCATTATGACAGTTACAGATCCAGTGCCTTGTGAGATGCAGGCTGTTCCCCAGTCTATGAGAGGAGTAAACGGTAATAAAATTCTTCTAACAAGGCTCTTTTATTGCCTTCCTACTGTTTTCATCACATTTCAGACTCTCGCCTCACTCCTGTTAATGGCACCGGATTCAAATTCACTCAAATGAGGTGAAGAGACGGAGCGAGAGAGCAATGCTGAGAGGAGGAAGACGCAGGACGTTCAGCAAAATACTACAACCACTGAATAATAATAAATTTAATAATAATGATGATGATTTATGACATTTCAACACTCATCATTACAAACCAATTTGTAATAAAAATGGCAGTAATACAACCACGGTCGGTTTTTCTGTTTAACTTTTGTAATGATGGAAACATGGAGAGAAGACACTGATGAACACGGACACTAAGTATTTGTCATCTTTCAGCAAGTGAGGACAGGCTGCTGTCACCACATGATGGGGCCCGTCTCTGTCTGTCTCTGTCTCTGTCCATCTTTTTCATCTCATCTCTGTGGAGTCTGACACTGACCTAAATATTTGCTGCAGCCTTGTTTATGTTACATGCGGGAGACAGAAAGGTCATGGAGGGGTGTTGAAAAAGCAAAAAAAAGTCATTCACACACACACACACGTACAGACAAGCACACAAACACAAAAAAATGGGAAATTTAGAAACAAACAAAGCGGTACTCACAACCCAAATATTTCTACTAAAAGGTCTCAGACAGCAATGTTTGGCACACACACATTTACACTATCACAGCCATACACACACTCACACCCACACACGCAGCAAATTACAGTGAGGGGATGTTTGTAGGTGGAAGTGATCTCCCCTTAATATTCCATCCCAGCAGCAGCGTGCCATTTTAATTATCGACCCCTCCCAGGCCCTCTATGAGGTCTAGCCCAGGTAAATTAGGCTCAGCAAACAGCCTGTCTTCAACAGCACCAAATTCAATATGATGTCAAATAGAGCACAGCAGTCTACGAGCACACACACAAAGCATGCACCGTGGTGTATGTGCACATACGCCACAGTGCAGGATATGGACACACGGCGAGAGAGGGAGCGAGTGTGGAAAAACAAGTCAGTTGGTGTGCAATGTACATAAAACCGCACATACACATACGCACACATGTCATATGTGTCTGTGCACGCAAGCTATTACTGCTACAGCCATATATATTCCATACATAATAAGGTCAGATGCCATTGCCGTGGCACCACAAATAATCTCATCAGATCGCACCTGTGCTCAGACCTCATCAGTGCTGCAAATTGTTTTTGCCTCGTATTTGTCATGATGGAATTCATTTAAAGAGTTCCTGCAAATATTCTGTACTGGTCAACTGATGATTTCTGTACCATCATTCCATGCGGTGTGGTGTCAATGATTTTACCGCATAATGATTCACTTAAGCGCAATTATTTTAGCATAGGTTCAATGCAATGTCACATTCTGACAAATTTTGAAAAATAAAAAAGATTCATCCAAAACTATTTTTTTTAAGTCAAAAAATGAACTAAACTGATTCAATCACAACAAACTAAATTTGGTTTCAGGAATTTATTTTGCAGAAAAAAATGGACCTTAAGGTGTGTGTGTGTGTTATATATTCCTATATCATTTCTTGCATTCAGTCTCTCTTATGTGCAAGAGGATGCACACATTTTCTAAACGCAACCTGTGTTACCCTGAGATTTAATTATATTTCTTGGCTGAGTAAACTCTTTTCATTCAAAGAAACAACTTTTGCTCTTATGTAACCTTGAATGAATTCATAGCAATCAATCAGTGACAACCCTACCATATTATGAATGAATATTTTTAAATATTTATTTTATCCTGTCTGCGAGTCCTTTACTATTTTTGCAGTGTTAATGTAATATTCAAAATGGTAAAATTCAAAACCATACAGGCCAAAGTCTGCAGTAATCCAAATCCTAACCTTGAATTGTCCATCACATAAAGGTAGCGCTTATCAGATCTGGTCTCTCTCTCTGTCTCTCGGTCTCTCTCTCTCTCTGCTCTAACACTCATCATTACTCACACACAGACACAGGGGCCTACCAAGCATCTACATCTTTAATCTACCTGCTCTCAGATGTGGGAAGTCGCAGGCCACTGCAGTAATTGCAATCATGTATTTCTTAGCGATTCAGCTTTGAAGCTTTAAGGTGTAGTGAATCCAAAAATTGTCCAATAAAAGTGACTGATGATGTCCTTTGGTCATAAATACACCGTTTTACACAGTTTATCGGGTTTGCCAAGAGGACGGGAGAGTCTCAAACCGAGATGAACCTGTTTTATTGAACATTTAATGCGTAATAAGCCATGCAGTTACTTTCCATTCATCATTCATCATTCACCACAGCTACATATGTTTAGCATTTGAAGAGACAGGGAAGGTGAAAATGGGTCACCTCTATTTCTTCAACACTGAGATCTGCGTTCTCTCCTCAGCCCGGAATGTGAGACGTCTAATCTTTCCATATTTTCCAGGGCTAAATAAACGGCTCAATATTCAAGTTGAAGAAATATGTTTGGTATGTAATAATGAAAGAACGTGCTGCGTTTTTCTCGACTCTCTTGCAGGGTTACGGTTGCAATAAAACAGAAATGTGGCATTTACAGAGGGAAGACATCAGCAACCAGTCAACATATAAAACATGCAGATTATGTAGATTAAGTCTGATGGAATGTGTATTATAATCCATTAGATTATATATATTCTTATTCACTGTAGATGCCCCTCTTGATGGATATACCTGATATAGCTCCGTCTACATGGAGCTGTGTGAGGCTCTAACGCTAATGAATCTACTGTTGTTGAATGTGATTAGCTATGCTGGATTTCTCTCTATATATAAACTCTGCTTTGTGTGTGAGTTCCTGAGCATGCTTTCTACTGTTACAAACAGTGTCCCCTGGGAATTAGCCAAAAAACAGTCTGCTATTTTTTGGGCCACAGTGGCTGCACAGAAGCAGATGTTTAAATCAGGATCAAGAAAACCTGTAAAAAGTTGCGAGGAGAGATGAAATATATATTTATTTTTTTAAACAGGAAAGAGTAAATGATATTTTTAAAATTTACGTTTCTGAAAATTCAAACTGTGTCTCAAAAGTATCTGTAAAAGTCGCTCAGTTAGCCAGGTCAGTGGTATGAAGACGACAAGGATTCTTGGATTAAGACGTATTGTCTTTAGGCTGGTTCACAAACTTTGTGGAGGGATTCATACATTCATAGAGCGATCATTTCAAAAGACGTCAACCGACGTCAGAGGATACTTTAGCTGTACAGAGGTGAAGGCAGCATCCTTCGATTGTTATAAAGTTCTCTCGTTCTTACAAAAGACAGACGAGTTTGTGTTGCTGTGTAGGAACATGACCTGCATAAATCAGCAGAGTGGATCAGAGTTCACACATTTCAAGAAAGTTGCAGTTGGCGTGCAATCGGAGCTCCCTCTGGTTGTCTTTGACTGCACAGAACGATCGCCTGAAGCATATGCACTCTTTGCCAGTGTTTGTGCATGTCTAGCTACAGCATCTGAGCATAGAGTTTATAAACCCTCTCAGTATAGCCATGTAAATGTGCACACATATCTCTCTGCGTGCATATATGAACCTTAGAGCCCATTCATTGGCGTGTGTGTGTGTGTCCTAAATATTACAGCAGCAAATCCTTAAAAACAAATCACTTCTCTGACACCTCCCCCATGTGGCGTGCCGTGTCGGGAGACCCAGTTCTGTTAGAGAAGAGACAGATTGCTGAGCAGCTCCACTTCCACGCACACACACACGCTTTCCATAATCCCCCTTAAATCACATGAAAGTCATGTATGTTATCATATGCAATATTCTTTGATGTTAAGTGTTGCAATAACTGTACCAAAAAGGTAAATGATGATATTTATCTTTTACCTTATTTCCTAAGGTAAGTGGATATTATCATATATTATTTTCCCCTTATCCCTTTCTTGTACAGACCAGCTATAAAAAAAAAAAAGACAAAAACAACAGTGTCCTGGATCTCCCCTTTGGCCATTAGAAATTAAACTGAAATTAAATTAGAGGTTCTTATGAAATTAGTCTATTTGATTTCTACTCGTACTTAGACAAAATAAATGTCATCAGGCCACTGTGAATGTAATTTGTTCAAAGACATTTTTATTGCAATCTGTATCCTCTGGCACGCAGCGGAATATAAACATATATATGCATATTTTTGTACTACACAATATCTGTTGTTTTTCATCCGTGACAAATTTAATAAGGGCTTAAAGTAATACTGAAAATCCATTAATCCAAGTACACAGGGTTTTGAATTTTATTACAGTGCTTCTGAGTGCTGGATGATTCCACAAGTATCTTGTAGACAAAAAGTTTCTGGTAGCAGAGCAGAATCAGTAACTCAAAGACGAGACTTTCATATAATCCAAGATAATCCCTTGGGTACAATCTCGGTCAAAAGGCAGCATATGGCATCAGACAAAGAGAGTGTGAAGGCAGGCAGGAGGAAAAAAAACAAACCTTTGCAGTTCAGTCTGGGACTATTGAAATCAACTGTCAGCTTCACTTTTTTTGGAAAAAGTCAAAAGTTCTCAAACGCCCCTGACTCAGACTCAATTTGTGCCTCAAAGTTTATTAATCAAACTTTTACTTTAAAGACATCAAAAATGTTTTTCCCTTTCAGTCAGTCAGGAAAAAGCTTCTGCGCATAAATTTGAAGTCAAAGACAGATCAATTTAAGATGAGTTTCACCTGTAATTGATTTGATTGATCAGAGGTCCCACCGGTGAACAGATGTGGGAGGAGACGAGCATCAGTAGGGGAGAACAAAAGGTAACTCCCTGAGGAGAATTCAAGAGAAGAGAAATAAAGGACATTCCTTCATCTTTCAGGAAGAAGAGACAACGGACAAGGACAAAGGGACAGCCAGTGGACAGTTGGAGTGGACCTACCAGAAAAGGGACAGAGGATGAAAGAAGATGAGGCTTTAAAGACAGTAAAGTACAGTAGGTCTGCAACTTTGGAGGCAGCAAAGCACATTCACAGGGGATGAGGGATGAGGATTCGGTTTATTGCATGTTTTTTTATTCCTTCATGTGAAATTCATAGCTTTTCTAAGGATCAAGTGACCCTAAAAAGAGTGTGTGGGTGTAAACGTGCGCACATCTTCCTCATTATTTGTTTCCCATCAGGGTCACATCATCTACTGTTAGTGACCCCTACCACCCACTCATGTTTTATATTCCTTATTACACAACAACTTCACTAAATCTACCACTAATTTATGCTCAGTATTTAACACTGCTTTTCTCCTTTATCTCCCCTCTCTTTGTCTGTCCGTTTCTTTCTCTCACGCCCTACCTCACGAGCTTCCGTCCCTCGGCTAATCCAGGGGACTGCTCAAAATCGCACAGCACTCCCGATTTCTGCCAGAGATTAAGATGGAACCTGTCTCATTAGTGCTTCATTAACACATCAGATAAAAGGCTTAACAGAGCATGAAAGAGGAGGGGCGGCGAGGAAGAGAACGTTGTCAGAAAAGGCAGTGAAAAAGAGCAAGATGTGTGGTGAGAGACATAGAGGACGGTATTCCTGGCAAAATAAAAATATGCTTAAAGAGCCTTGTTATCAGCACCTGCATCTTATAATGGGAGAAGGTGGCTGCTGAGAGCGGAACGTCCAGCTTCAAACAGCATCCAGGGGAGCACCGCTGGGAGAAACATGAACACGATTAGAGACCGTTAGCCAGGAGGGAGGGGCACAGAGATTGTGGATAACATGCAATATTCATGGTTGATACTTTTCTCAGATGTCCAAATACTTCCTAGGTAGTAGATCATGCGAAGGGCCGCAGCTACGATTTAAGAGATTAGCAGAGTAGATTAATCATAATGCAAAAACATACAAACAAATACACGCATGTGCAGTTTGTCTTCCTTAGCCACACAACTCTCATTATTGCTGCATCCATCCTTGCGCCAATCAATAACACGTCAGTGTGCCATCATTCCTATTCGTGCGCGCTTTGTGTTGGATCCCAGAGCAATCAACCACTATGTTTACACAAAAATCAGAAAGGCAGCAACTGACTTAGCCCCATGACATGATAAGAGGTCACACTGTTGCACAGGATTTAACGTTGTGAATATGTAACATGGCCTGGGGTTGAGAATATAACTTGACTGAGCAGGAGTAATGTCCAAACTTACTTTTGCTAAAAGATAGTGCCAAAAAAAGTCATAAGTGATAGAAAGAACACATTTTTGTTTGGAAAAAGCCCTCATCTACTGATGGATCATGATTTGAGCAAATGATTCAATGACCATGAACCGAAGACTTGCTGAGCCTGGTTCTGTCTTTCCTAAATCAGCCCTTTCCACTGCCTCAGCGTATTCAACCAAATGCCTCCCGCTGCTGCCTGGAAGGCTTACTCCTTTCCAATTTAAACAAATCTGTCCGTTGTACAATTAGTAGCAGAGGTCTAATTCCTATGTCCTCAGCTCCAACTGCCAAGCCATTAACCCCTGTAGGCCATCACTGTGGCCTGCTTCAATAGATGTCAGCAGGATGTAGCCTGCGGGGTTAACATGAAATAAATCCCCCACATATCACCACCGTCTAAGATGAGCAGGCTGATATATCTGCTAGCACTGTAGGGGGTCAGTGTTGGGCTGATGAATTGCCAGCTGGGACTGTCAAGACCCACTAATGAAGAAGTAGAAGAAGATGTATACATTATGATGCATCGCAAACTTCAAATGTATTATTTCAGCATCCATGCTGTATCTACTTGTCAGTGCCTCGCTTTGATTTTCCATGTAGACCTGAGATTAGATTTAAAAAAGTACATGTATCACCAGAAGGTGCTGATGATTCATACTGAAAAACAGTTCCAGTAGCATTACAATGTAGTAAACTATTCATATTATAGAGTGCATGTCAATGTGTTAATTAAAATAATCCGCCAACCTACCATACATACCAAATCTACCATAAACAGTTTTGAACTAATTCTGAAAAGTCTTTTATCTGACAGTGTGGAAAAACGGGAGTTTGGAGTGAAATACTAATCCTAAAAATGTCTTTTATCCTAATATAACCACAATTGTCTAAATGTTTATACTTCAGTAGCAATTTAAGGTAAACATGTTCCTCTGCATGAAATTAAAATCTATGACATTTGTAAAAGTTATAGAGTTGAGTAGAGTTGAGATGTAAAGTTTCTACACAACAAGAGCAAAATATAACCCATGCTGAAGTTTAAGTATTAATCAATTCATGGTTATTAATAGTTGAAATAGAAATAGTGCAAAATAGAGTTTGGTAAACAGAAAATTATACATGGTACAGCATTTTGGTTGTGACTTTCCACCTCTGGCCTCCCAGTCAAATACAGAAGATAATGTGTATCAAAAAGACTCCACACATCACCGAGGCCTGAAGAGCCACCGTGCTGTTGTCACAGCTGTGGGGGACTCTGTAAAACAAACTGCCCTGAGCAGTAAATGTAGAGCCACCACAGCTGCTGTCAGCTGACTGGCTGAGTGGAAAAGTTGTATAACTGCGTGACTGTTGTGTGACTTCTCAGAGTTTTGGTGGCTACAAATTTGTGTCCCCAAAAGCTGCCAAAGATAAATGCCACCGCACAACATTTGCCTCAAGAAACACCACTATCTTAGCCATTATAGACAACGGAAGGACACTTTGCTTCTTATTAAGGGGAAGTAGTTACTCAAGCTAGCAGACACCAATAGTTCTCTCACTTTCCGGATAGACAAACAACTCAAGAAACATCGGTTCTGTAAGACAGAGCAGTAAAGTAAATTATGGCCGATGATCACACGGCGCCAGCAGCAGTACAATAACTGCCAGGCGGCCTTGATTTCTGCTGGACCAGTTATTGAATAATGACAGAACTAAACGTAGGTTTCACACCGTCCGCAATTTATCATCGCTCATCGACAGCCAGCTCGGAGAGGGAGAGAACGAAAGAGAGAGGAAGGTGGAGAGAAATGCAGAGGCATGAATAATGGAAGGTGTGTGGTGTGCGTGTTCCCAGGGCTCCCAGAATTACTCTCACTTTGCAGCATTTAATCAATGACTCTCCCTCTATATTTTAAAGCCTTCTCTCGCTCCCTCCCTCTCACAGTCCCTCTATGGCAGTTTTCATTACGCAGAAGGATCATTTGTGTAGCAGTATACTGTGTAATACCATTGCGGTACGCACATACACAAGTATACACAAACGTACACCGGTTCTTGGAGAAAACTCTCTTCTAGTTTCTGCTCCCTTGAAGTCTTTAAAGCAAACTTTCACCACTAACTTTCATTTTGAATTTATTCATTCATTTATTTGAGGCAGAACCATTTGCGATGTTTTGCGTTCTTTCTCACCGCCATCAATTTCAGAGTTTTAGAATGTACTGTGTTTATTTACATAAGGTTTGTCTTAAATTTGTCCTATGAAGACCATCAACAGAGTCGGAACAAGATCAACCTATTTCAGCCCACATTAGTCATTGAAAAGTAAGAAAAAAAACCTAAAACCCCTTACGTAAACACAAGTCTTAGCCCAACTAACATCCTTATCAGTCAACCTTATCAAATCCTAAAATAGCAAATCCAAGATGTTATTTGGCAAGATTATTCGCAGCGCAAATGGACACGCTAGAGTTTAAACTGCTACATTACTTATAAGTAATATTTTGTGCCATTTTCTGATACATTTGGTGACAAAATCATCAACTTCTACTTCCAGGATGTGACGTTTTGCTAGCTAGTGAAGTAGCTAGCAGTTAGCCAGAGGTGGAGTAGCAGTTAAACCAATCAGGCCTGAAAGAAAGGTGGCACACTTTGAGCGCGGAAAAAACTTTCTTCATGAGCAGAGGTAGATGTGAAGTATTAGGGAGGCCATGATGGAGTGTGCTTCATCAGACAGACCGGTCAGGGAGGTGGAAGGAAGGAAATCGGCCAGGTACACTTGCTTTATGTAGTCGCTGGTGTGAATTAGGAAGGGCGACATTTCTCTCTCGAACTCTGCGTTTCCTTTCTCTGTCTGCGCTCTGAAGAAGGAAATAAATGTGAAACTGCACCGTTTGAACTGTTTATAACGTGTATACAGTGCAAAAACATAGAGAAGACAGAAAAGTTTGTATCCTCTCTCGATTTGGTATGATTAATCACGTGGCTAAAAATATTGCAAGTCCCTGTTAGCCCTGTTGTCTTGAATTTTCAGAACATCTAAACTGACTGTTGAGTATAGAGATGTTCATTATGTCATTTGGTTTACCAGTGGAACAAAAAGTTGCCATAGGCATTCCCTAAACATTGGAACAAAAAAGCATGAAATGGGCCGAGGCCATGTTAGGTTCAGGGAAGAGTCAGCTGCTGCAGCTGCTGCTGTGTATCCTTGGCAAGACAGAGATCCTCTGACTTGCCAGAGACTAAATTAACAAGGCCTCTCCTAATTAAGCGAGTTTATTGGTCCCTGTGGAGTTCCTTCTCCTCATACAACTCCCATCCATCCTTGTTTTAATCTCCTTTTCTCTGTTTCCTTCAACTAGGCAGTGTGCAATCTTTATCATGATTACACATAAATTAGTGCTGTTTTGTGCAGTCTGGGCACACACACACACACACACAAACACACGCCGTCACACAGGCACTGTCTGTGTAAACTGCACTGCAACCACATGTGTACACACACAGACACACACACAGCTGCCTGGAAATGCTACTTAATGGTCCACGAAGCATGCAATCACATTTCAGTACAAATGTACACAAATTTGTTTGCTCGAAATCTAAGACAAACATGCACAGATGAAAAACACACTCGCATGGCATTCGTCAAATACTCTGTCCACACAATGCTTTGTAGCACAAACATACAGATTACACATAGATGAGGATACGCATGGGCGGGAGGAAAACATCAGCTAATGATGTGCATCAGATCACCTCAAAGGTTTGGATGGGAGTCTGAATCCCACATCTGTCATCCTACACATCCCCCCCTCTCTCCTTTAATTATATATTTATCTTTTCAGTGGCTGAGTGATGCGTTGAGCTGCGATCTGCCACTGATCCCAGCCCAGATCGGACAGAAATAGAACAATCCTTCTTATCCTACCATCACTCTCCTCTTCTTCCATTTTCCATCCCTGTCTTTCCCCCCTCTATCTTAACTTTGGGCTTATGCAGATACTGTACCGTTTTTTTGGCGATTTTCCACCTTCTTTTCTTTGTCATTTATTTTGTTTTTCTCCCTCATTTCTGGAGACAACATGATGACAGACAGGAAAACAGCTCACAGCGAAAAGGAGTAAAAAAAAAAAAATACATGACAACATGGTACAGGAGAGAGAATGAGAGGGGAGGTGGGGGTTGGTGGTTGAGGAAGAGGAAGAGTTTTGAGCTGAGAGAGGAAGACGCATATCAAGGGAAGTGTCGTTCTTTAATCAAATTTTTGCTGTTTGTGATATTACTTTTACTGATTTTTTTTTTCTTATATGAGCGAATTCTCTTGGGGAGGAGAAGCTCTTTGCAACGATCCAAATAGAAAAATGAAATGAAAATCAAAATGAAAAGACATGGCTGTTGGATACAGCAGTCATACAGAATAAGTGAACAGTGCTCATTGGGTGCTGCATCCATTTTAACATCAATTCATACCACAATATACGGATATTTTGTGTGGTTTCACAAAAAATGTCTAATGATTTAAATTCCTCCACAAAAAAATTAAAGCTACAGTAATCCATTTTGCATCACTTAAAAATGGCAGATGTCTACTTTTAGAACAAATAAGTTTCCACTAGGATGCTGTGGTACCACAGATAGAGAATATGTTGATGAATGAAACTGTAAGGAAAAACACTATACAGGGGAAGTGTTAATTGGTGCCATCACCTGAAAACAGAACAGAGCTAACCAGGTGACAGTTTAGCGACACATACACACACACACACACACACACACACACACACGCATATTTGATGATATCTCACTCTAACTTGTTCTGTCTTTCCCACCATCTGACACATTTTACCAACACACGGTGCACACTCACATAATCTACTTACACACACACACAAACACTGTAAGCATGCACACACATGCTCACTCACTACCAGCCAAAATGACTTACAACACAGTCCTGCGCAGACCTAATTTGTCAGAAAAATAGGATTACACCAACAGCGACAAAGAAAGGGAAGCAGAATAGAGGGCAGGAGAAGCACACACAAACACACAAGATGAACAGATAGGGGAGTGGAACGGGAAAGAGAGAGAAGGGTGGAAACAAAGAGAAGGGAAGTGCCACCGGCTATATAGCATCCTCATCCCGAGGATTAGCGCAAATCTGACAGGACGCCATGAAAACAGAGCTGAGACTGCAGCAAGTGACGGAATGAAACAGCATAACAGAGCGCTGAGGCCCCAGGAACAGCATACTCCAAGGCAGGTGAACCACACACACACACACACACACACACACACACGCCAGCTAAAGACATGTCAAATGAAGAAGTCGAAAATCCCTAAAAGGCACGCATATTTGCAGTTAAAGAGGAGTGTGTGTGTGTATGTGTATGTGTGTGTGTGTGTGTGTGTGTGTGTGTGTGTGTGTGTGTGTGCGTGCGTGTTTAGGTGGTGGCCCAGGTGAAGAGCCTAAAGGAATGGATATCGAGGACAACAGAAGGACAAAACATACTCGCGTTCATGTGTTTGCTTCATGTTGACACGATGCCAGAACTGTGTGTACGTGCGGACTAATACACCAGATGTGGATGAAATGTGATGAGATAAACACTATAAACTCGGCTCATTGTTATACAAACAGTTTCATTACCTTATACTCGGGCTATGAAAATATCTTGACTAATTGCAAATAATCTCAATTAAATCAATAACAATAAATAACAATAACATATTTTTGTACTAGTCAATGATTAAGTAACATTTTTCAAATTAAAATAAATCTTCCTCCCAATAAATTCAAAATTGTGACAAATACATAACAGCATATTTTGTCATGTGTTTAAAAAATATTTCTTTCTTGAGTCTTTTTTATGTAAAATTAGAGCATGCAAAAATGTTATCAGTTTAAAAAAGCATCCATTTGAACTTTATTTTGCTCTCAACTAATCAAACTGTTCCAGTGTGCTCGAGTCATCACCTATGATGTGTACTATATAAAACCTGTGATGTAGAGAGCTCAGGTGACAGAGCCAATTAACACTGCATGGTGTTCTTTCCTAACAGTTTAATTACACTTTACTAGCAACTGATATTTGGAGAGAGCTGCATGTCAGATGACTTTGGACCAGAGTGTAATAGAAACATTTTGATCGGGCCTTTTAACAAAAAGCTTTCCGGATGAATAGCCAATTGGCAGCACTAGTATGTCTAGGTATGCGCTAAGGCTTTAATGGCTTTAACTTTTTACAAACGCTTTTCACCCCGCGTGGCTGCACTGTAATGACTGGTGGACACTGATAAGTGTTTCTTATCGGATTTGGATCAAGATTGGCAGGTTGGTTGGGGTCGTGGTTATATAGGGGAATACGGTACGAAAGCTTTTGTTTTGTACTCCCCACTAGGCTAAAGGAGAACCAACCTGAATTACCGATCAATTCTTCAGAGCCATTAAAACAGTGCAGTATTAATTAAAGTGAAGCAACTTAACCAAACTCATAAATATTACAAAAAAGAGAATTGATTAGAAAAGGCAAAAACACACTGAAAACTAAATTAGAGTTGGGACAAATGAAATCCCAAGCAAAGCTGTAATAATGTGCCTATTTGTCTTGAGTCTGTGCCTGCGTTTCAACAGCCCTCCTTTTCTTGGCCTCTCTCATAAATACTGTTTTGATTTAACCTTTTCAATTGACTTAATCCTCACTAAGTCACTTGGAGCTGAATGAGACGGAAGACAGATCCGGATGAGGTGACAAAAACATGTTTTCTGGCTAAGGAAGATTTACCCCAACAGAAAAGAAAAACGAGATGACTGCTTTTCGCTGAGGGACGGATAAATTTAGAAAGCATAGATAACAGGGTCCGCTCATGTGCCTTTGCACTTCCTCTGCTTCTTTTGTCCCGCTTCATGTGACTTTCTGGTGAACTCTCTGCACCATCCCTTTAGTGAGAATGGAGGACATTTCATTGCATTTCGGGGAAATGGAGATTAGAGATTTTAGACTCTCCTGTGGTCTTTTTATCCGTTTCCCGTCCGTTCAGTCTCTTGGGCAAGGCTTAATGTTCCTCCTTGGTGGATTGGGCTCCAGTCTTATCCTTCCTCTAATTTATGTGCTCCTCTCTCCTCTCTTTTCACCTCCTCCTCTTTCCCATTTCCCCTCTCTTTGTATCTCACTTTCTCATTTGCTCATCTCATTTCCCTCATTCATCTTTAAATTCACCTTCTTCATCGCAAAGAATGTTCACAAAATAACCCTCTAGTTGAGATGATGTAACATAACTATCTGTTTTTGCAAGAGCACACTCCTCGAATCCAAACAAGGATTGGATATTTCATTATTGAGCCGTTGCTCGGAAGGCTGGCATTAAAGCGCAAAAGAATGACGGCGCACCAGCATGCCACCTTCCGAAGAAATAACTCAAAATAGGTGAAAGGCAATTATGAAATGTGCTCAACAGCAGCTTCTTTGGTATCTGACAAGAGTAAAAATTAGATATCTCCGTGTTACTGTGTTGTCATCATACACTGGCAGGACAGACAGTTGGTCGGAAAAACGAAACGCACCTAAAGATTTCCATGTGAGATCTGATGCTTTAATGTTTTGACTTTGTGACAGTATTGTTACTGATTAGCAGCAACTCAATAAGAGTTTGCTCCTGTTGTTGTCAGATAACAGGGACAAAAGTTTGCAGTGTTTATCTGTCGGTGCCTTAGAGAGTAAATTAATGACATTGGCCAAGATTAATAAATAAAATGTTGGCGGACTGAGAATACATGATGAAATGGGGCTTTATTGCTCTGTTGGTGTACGGCTCTTGCCTCCTGTCAGTGAACAGCCAAGGCTGAGACGGTTTCACTGGAAAATTAGGCGTCTCTAATGCTGGCTAAGCTCTTAAGCTGCTCATTTCTGTCGCCTTTGTTACCTTGGTTTTGGCTATTCTCTCTCTCTGTCTCTCGCTCTGTTTTTCCTTCTGACACATTCTCTTTCTGTTTCTCTCTCACATTTTACATCCACCATTTCTTACCGTCTCTCACGCCCTCTGGTCCTGTTATCGCTTTAGGACCTGCCTGCTGAGAGTCGTATTGTTACGGGTCATGGCTGTAGGTTCGAAGACAGGAACACGGTGAGCCTGAGATGAAGCATTTGTGCTTTCATGTCCTGGAGATAGCAGGGATATTTTCAACTTACGCAGGTCAGCTTGCTAAGGCTAGGGCTTCCTAGTGTTAGCTAGCTAGCTTACTTGAATGAATGATGTGGTGATGACACAGGAATCACAGGCAGTTCACACTTTGCATGTTGTGATATGAAAACGGATAAAATACACAAACATTTTTCTCAGGAATGCAGATGGAGAATGTAACAAATTTCTTTCAGTTTAACTATGAATAACAATGTGAGAGAACAAAACAGAGCCCAAAGTAGAATAGAGCAACACAGCTGTAATGAGCTGCAGGTATCCAAGTGGCAAAACGATGTTTAAATAAAACAAACAAATTTTTGTTATTATGTGTCAGCGGACAGAGGATCCTGAAGGAGTGCAGAATGTAATGCATTCAAAGCCCAGTTCTAAATCCATTTGCATATTTAATTGACCTTCTTCAGGAGGAGAAAAAATCTGAGCTTGCCAATTGGCTAAGCTGTCAGCAAAGGTGGATCAGGTGCACATTTCCACACAGATAATCACAGTAACCATCAGCATTCACTATTCCAAAATTTCAGCTGGGGTAACTGGGAAAAGGTGAAAGGATGGCACATGATGTCATTTATGGACACCAGACGCAGCAGGTCCTCACAAATCTGCCTACACACAGCTGTTGATGTAACAAATGCTGCCCTCTGCAGAGGATCAACCTGTGCCCGTGTCTCTATCTAACTCAGTTTGTCTTCACACCGAAGGGGCAGTGGCAGGAATGCGAGGTGTGGATAACCAAAGAGTACGCCAAGGATCATGTCCGCCGGAGAGCGACACGCTGCAAAACAGAGGTAAACCTGTGACAGACACAAGGAGATTAGGAAGGCGCTACAGGAAGCAGACTGGATTGAGGCCCGTGAAAAAAGTCCAACTTGAGAATGAGAAACTCTCCGTTTCTTGTTAGCGTTTCATTTCCTTTCAAATGGCATCAAAGTGTCCGTAGAGAGAGAAGGCAAGAGAGAGAGAAAACGAGTGGACATGTAAAGGAGTGGAAGGTGTTTTATCACATTAGCCCTAGGGAGTCTCTCTCTCTCGCTCTCTTGTCAATGTGGCGCACCATTACCTTGTGTTTGAGTGCTGGAATGTTAGAGAAGTCCAGAGGGAATCTATTCCATGGTCGTGTACATAACACACACACGTACAGACACACACAAGAGAGATAATTTATAGCACCCAGAGCAGTGCTGAATTCTGTTCAAAGGATCCATATGATTCTCCTTCACACTGAATGGGCTGTGGATAGGGGAAGGGACAGAGAGGCTCAAAGCTCTCCCCTGAGAAGCTGAATAGATGGATGGAAGGAAGGAAGGACGAAGAGGGAGATAAAGGTTGGATAAAGACTAACAGACGGACAGGATCATCAAACTGTAGCGGTCGCTGATGTGGGGTGCATAGCAATTTAGACGGAAAGAGCAGTAAAAATGGAGAGGGCAAAGAGAGGGAGAAATAACAGGGCAAACGCGACGGAGGCAGGCTAAGGGAGATTTATCTCAGCTGGGAATGTGACAATACACTACAAAAAAGGAAGGTTTTTTGTCAGCTACCTCGTATTCATTCAAAAACAATAGGGAATTAATGTACAACCAGATTGGGCACATTTGTATTTTTTTTTACAAAGGACTGAGTGTGTTTCTCAGGCTGTGAGGAGCAGATGTTTTCAGATTTCAAGGACATTTCAAGACTTCTGAAGAGGTTCAAACATTTATCAGAAGTTTGAAGGGGTTGTTATGGAAGTTGTATCAAATGATGTCATTTCCTTTTTTCTTTTTTTTTCTCCACGCAAATTTCCAAAAATACTTGGATGGAAACCCGACCAGAGATTAACGTGCTTATGTCTTCCGGCTTAGAAAGTGGAGCCAGAGATTAGTCAAAGTCACTCAATCAGCGGTGAATATGGCTGAACTCCGCGTGAACCCGACAACATTCAGGCTGCATCTGTACTTTTTTACATGTCAGTACCTAGGATCCACATTTCAAAGAATCTTTCTCCAAGGCCCAAACCATTTTGTCTTTGATTTCTCCTTTCCTTGCTGTCATATCAAGACACTTGTTACAAGGCTCACTGAAGAATAAGATGAACACACACACACACACACACACACAAACAGAGACACACACACAGAGAGAGAGAGCAGACTTTTTTCTGTCTCGTGTCTGTACTTTGTCAGCTTGCCTGTTTTTTTGTAATTTATGTGTCGTCTCACCTTAGGGCAGAGATCATGTTATTGTGTGTGTTTGTGTGTGCATCCATCCATTCACGTCTCAAGCAAATATGATTTTGTATTTTTTCAACTTTTCACTGAGGTCTACAGTGCAATGTTTTCCTCCTATCCACTTCACTGACATGATTTCGTTATCCTTCCATCTTTCTTTCCAAACTACATGATTACATTACATACATTCACGTCTGAACGTGTACACGGACACACACAAGCACTGATCTGGCCTGTAAGTAGTTCTGACAAGCAACAGATGGTTTGAGACACGCTTTCTTTCACCAACACCCACACACAATATCTCTTACACACACACATACACACACACACACAATATTGCAGCAGGGGAGCTCAGTCTAATTGCCGAAAACGAAGAGGAGGATGAATTGTAGTCGTTTGTCAGCCCGGTTACAATTACAGCAGTCAATAGCCATTATCGAAAGACGCCAGCTCCTCTTGCAACCTAACATCCAAACACGTACGCGTGTAAACACACATTCACGCCTGTGATATCCAAATCCCAAAAGTCAGCCATTCAATCAATCAGACACATGGCCGAACAGCGAGGCACACGTCCACACAAAGACAAATATGATTTGATGCCTTGCCGATTGCAGCACTGGCTTCCCAGTTTAAAATTGGAAAAACATGGAAGCCAATCTTGAAGCATATTTGTCCTGATCTACCCAGCAAATACTTATTCATTAAAATACCAATCAATTCTAAACACTAATAAATTGAAGGTGAGAAAAAGTGTGGTTACGTAGCCATGCTACATTTTATTTTGACTAATCCGAGCTTTGCAGCAAATCAGGTAATTTTTCACACATTTGCATATTATTATCTTCTAAGCATTATTATCTTTCATACATTTGTCTGAAACAAATTTAATTAAATTATCAAATGGCTCTTAGTTTTAGAAAAACCTCCTTATGAAAACTGGGCACATGAGAAGTAATGTATGGTAATCTATCGCTCCTCCACTCGCACAAACATACACAGAAACACCTGCTCAGACGTATACACACAGACACACACACACACACAAACACACCACACTCCCTTGACTATGATGCTAATGGGCGTCATCTAGGTGCAATTTTTCTTGTCCTACCATGGGACGTGATTAGCACACACACAAATATGGATGTATATACATTTTTTCTGTTTACTTGCACACAGACACACACACGCACACACACGCACACAAGCTAGCCACAGAAGTGTAAATGCCAAGTCACCTTGCTAACCATGCAGAACTAATACTCTGCACTGATACACGGCTACACACAACAAAAGGGCATGATAATGTGTGTGCAGGCTAAAAATACATTATATTAACATTTAATAAGAAATTACTTATCCACAAAAACACATGCGCACACAAGTTTTGGATTGGTTTGTCACCAAGTGCACAAAATATAGAGAAGCAAAGTAATTACAGTGAAAATAGAATTAATCACAGGTTTTCCGAAATGAGGCCAGAGATTGTACACATCTAAATGTATGAGTGTGTGTGTGTGTGTGTGTGTGTGTGTGTGTGCCCTGTGTGATGGATTACTCCAGTCCAGCAGGCTTCAGGCCAGAGCACAGAACCGTACTGAGGTCAGGTTAGGTCCGTCTGTCTGTATGTCAGTGGATGTGAGAGCAGGAGGTCTTTGTGCAGGATCAAGCAAAGTGTGAATCTGGGTGTGGCTGGGTGAGGCAGGACATGTTCAACGGTAGTTCAACATATTTTCACACAATTTCTGAGGAGTTCATTTACATTTTAATAACTGCCTCCTGTCTGACAATGAATACCAATTTTCTGTCCTAATGGTCTGGGCAGGACGGAATGTTAGTCAACAGAGCAACAGACAATATAGTTAGACCTGGATGAAGAGGTGATTCTGTTTTCTCTGTTCTCTCTGATGAAATGTTAAAAAATGGAATTTAAAAAATATTATTATTATTTGATCATTGTTACATATTTATTATTAACCTTCTTATTTATCCTTTACCCCTTGCACACACATACTACATGCTCCTGTATTGAAGAATCACAAATTTGACACCTGAGACCTGAAGGTCTGGGAATGCAGTCCTCAATTGTACTCTTAATTGCTATGCACTGAAGAAACATGCACTGGAGAAATGCCTTAAATCCCATAAACATTTATAGGTATTTCTCCTCAATTATCAGCATTGTCTCAAGTAAAAAAAATGCAGTTATAATTCAAGTTTACAAAACCAGGTGAAATGAGCAGAAGGTTGCTGCTGTGTCCAAGGCTGTGCGCAAACTTGGTTTTGGCTTGGTTGGTTGGTGTACTGAAACATTAATAATGTCCCATATGTGAACAAAAACTCCAAGGTTACCAAAACTGGTGCACCAACGCTGATGCAGTCGAACTCTTCAACCTCAATGCCCCCGATTCAGCCAGCAACACTGAGAGGGAAAAGTAAAGAAAAGTATCTAGAGTCTGGAACAGAGCAGTGAAATTAATCATCAAGGCTGATATTCATAAATGACCTCTCTGCAATACATTTTCTATTATTAAATTTAATAATAGTACTCATCTTTATAAATGAGGCCTTTTTGTCCTAGTGTGTGAGCCTAATTCCTAATGAGTCATAATGAGGGTCCCAATTTATGTCAGCAATATTGGATCCAAATGAGAGTAAGGCAACATAATATCAGCTTAATATCCCCTGGCATTACCATCAATATAAATATTCTCAGAATGTAGGGCTGCAGTGGTAAATTAAATGTGACCACTAAGAGTTTAAGTCAGTTTCTTTGTAATCGCACAAATCATCTTGATCTGTGTTAGAATCAAAAATGAAACAGTGGAACATATTAAAGGTTGAGCATGGTACAGTCAGCTACATGTTTATTTGATATTTTTTTAATTTTGGCGTATTTAAAATGTGCATATTTCATCTTTTTTCCTCTCCGCATTGCTCCTAAATATTGCCAGTCACATCTTTTGTTCCAGCCGTCCATTGGTCCCATGTCCCCCTTTATCTATCCATCTCTAATGGAGTCAATGGCAGTAGTATTCAGACTACATATCATTGTCTTCATCATCATAGTCATCACTCATCATACTGGAAGTATCTGTTGCAGATTTATTATGTGGAAGTTATCTGGTATGGTGATCACAGACACCCAATCTTTGATGGGTAATTATGCACACAGTGGTAAATTGTTTATTTGCTTTCATACTTGCGACTAAGTGATTCTGATGGTGCTGGTGAAAGTGTTAATTACTCAATCATACTTCTCTTTTTCTTGAGAACCTTATCAGATTTGAGCTCTCTTTTTGCACTGTACGACATGTGGTGCAGCGTAAACCCTTATGATAATGTTTTTATCTGTTAAGTGGCATTATCATATTGAAATAACATATTTGAGAGTCACAGGCAAGTCAGTTTATTGTTAATCTTCAAACTGCGTGATTTCTACATATCCCGTTGTGCCTCCAGTCTGTTCGAGTGATGGTTTATGTAGAAACCAGCCTTTCATTTTCTGTTCTGTTACTTTTATGATCAGTTGTCACAGACACTAAACCCCAACTGTTCCTAGAGTGTCATTCCTACTTGGTTTGTATCAATAATTCCCCCTGAACCAACACTTTGATCCATGAAAAAGCAAATACTATCTCTGTAGTTCAGTACCATAATTTGATATGATAATATGTTATGACTCTTGTTTAACATTTGTAATCACACTGCTAGTAAGGCCAGGGAATAACAAAATCTGTGTTTTGTCATTTGTTTGGCGCTGTGATGTGATTGCATCGCAAGGCCTTTGGAAGGTTAGTTGTTAAACACTCAGTACCAGTGGAACATTTATTGCATTA
The DNA here is from genome assembly GCA_900303265.1 of Brotula barbata. Taxonomy (NCBI): domain Eukaryota; kingdom Metazoa; phylum Chordata; class Actinopteri; order Ophidiiformes; family Ophidiidae; genus Brotula; species Brotula barbata. The sequence goes on along the minus strand of OMNV01007693.1, from coordinate 69,667 downwards.
AACAATATTTTTTATCCTGGTGTGGACATTTAAAATCCTCCTACTAATGAGCTAATCTGAATACAATCTGTACTGTTACTGTCAGTGGCCTAGGGTCTTGAGTACAGGTGCAGATGTACAGAGCCACTAAGATTGCTTGTAGGCAGGCAGCCAAACATTATTGATGATACAGATGTTGTTAAAGAGCAATTTGTGTGTGTATGCCAGCATACTGCATAGACGCATTGTATTCTGCATTTCTCACTCTTGACATCCAGAAACAGCCACATAAACAGTTTTCCTCCACACACAAACACACAGACGTTTGTGCGCGCACAATTGTACGAACACACACACACACACACACACACATAGACACACGCACCGACACACACACTTTTATGTATACTGCCTCCGTACCCCATGCCAAGTGCAGCTGTGCTTTCACAGAAGAACAGCAGGATTCGTGCAGGGCTATTTCAGGCTGCAGTGGCCAGATTGAATTAAAGCCGGATTAATCCTTGTAGAATTTGTGTCATTCTTCCACGTAACACTAAATCCAAATCAAATTATACAACCCGCACCCCACCGCCACCATCACCACCTATTATACTGTAGCAGTCAGCCTTTAGTGTTCCCGTGTGTGTGTGTGCGCGTGTATCTCTGTCTGTCCTTCACTCTCCCATATGTTTTCTCACAACCAGGCGATCCATCCGCTCAGACAAGTCTTTGTTCTCTCCAGCTGTGACTGATGTGAGGAGAGTTAATTGATGCTGACAGTCCCCACGTTCAGAAGAGTAATCGTTACATCAAAGTGGCCTTAAGGACAGTCACTGGGTTCAGTGGCCCAGGAGTGGCCTGAGACTCAAGCGGACTGTCACTGTTCATAAGCTTTCATTCGCTTTTACACACACAGACACATACCCATGCAAATACAACACATTCAAGGCACACACAGAGACATACACATCTAACAAAAGAAAGAAACCAAAATCTGATGTCAGCAGCTCGCAACGGTCTAGACGAGAAGTTAAATACATAATTTTGGCTACCCGAAAAGCTGATAAGAGCGTACTTGCCCAATTATGAGGACATATTTGAACACAAAAATGGTCTCTGGGTCTCCTTTGGGTGATTTATTATAGTGCTGTGCAATAAAATGATGTTGATTGATGTAGGTGACTGGCACTATGACAGAACATCAGTAGAAAAACAAAACAAGCAGCAGCTACAAAAAGACTTCGCGTTTGGTTTTACAGCTGCTTCTAGTTGTTGGCTATTTTGTAATCATTTGTGTAATCAAACTTGATTATAAAACGGCGCATTGCTCATAAACATTCTCTCTCTTCCCTGTGAGATTTATTATTTCTAAAGCGAGAATAAAGTGGACATGTGTGGCTAAGACCAACTACGTATATCCAAAGTTACAAAGTGAGCCTGGACGACAGGATCTAATGTGGACATACAGATTTTTGTCGCTTCTTGTGTTTCCCTTGTGTCATCATCTTGATTGATAAAGAGAAAAATATCATCAACATGGGACTAAACCAGTGGATTTGCTAAATTTCCTCTGTATCGAGGTAGGATGAGATTTGAATTTAAATCTCAGTACTGCAGAAAAATCCACTGCCCCAATCTAATCTGGGAAATGTTAATCTGCAATCCCTTGAATCATTTTGTAAATCCCCTGATGAGACTTCAAGACTTCTCTCTCAACCAATCCCGGTCTAGTCAGCTTTGCCGTGTTTCCGTGTTTGATTTGTGGGATAAAAGGACCGTAAGCATGCACAGTTACTCCCAGATGAGTTGGTATCATGCAACGTGTGTTTGTGTGTGGGTGGTTGAAATGGTCTGTGTGTGTGTTTCAGCTCCCTGTGTGTGATGGACTTTCAGGAGCTGTGGATGAAAGGTGGCGTGAAGCTGGTTGATGGGTTCATTTCCTGACACGGCTCACACGCTCAGCCAACAGGGAAAATCTTTCTCTTTGTGTCTTTTTTACTTCTACTCTCTCTCACACACACTCACACACGGAGAGACACATATGCACAGAGGCAAACCATGTGTAATTTTCTGAGATCATTAACAATGTTTGTCAATATAAAAATCATAGTTTTTGTGATTATTGGTACAGCCAGACAAAGAGGAAGAATGGATGGTATATTAGAGAGAATGAAAGAATGAAAAAATGACAAACAAGGCCTCCACTTTTCAAATCCAGTTCTTCGTTTCACACAATTGAGGTTAGCAGAGAAAACTACAGAGAGGAGGTAGGAAAGGGAGAATGAGTAACAAGTTAAGTAAATCACCCTCTGTTATCCATCTCACCTCACACCCACATACCCACACACATGTGCAGCGTCTCACACAAGAATGTATTCATGAATGGAAAACCTGGCCCCCCACTGGGGATCAGCTGACCTCTACAGTGTTCTTTAGTGCTGAGGGGATCGATTTTTGAAGTGACTATTGTATTTGCTGACTTAGCACTGAAGAAATAAATGCTCTAAGAATCAATATCACAGAAAATGATAAGCGTTGGACCAGGTCAAAAATCAGCAGGTATGATTAAGGTTTAGAAACCCAGGAACACCGAGCAGAAGGTTGCCGTTTGAGTCCAAGGCAGTTTGCCCAATTTCGTTTGGGCAGACTGAAACATTAATACTCTCCCATCTGTGAATAAAAACTCCTGAGGTTACCAAACCTGCTGCACCAATACTGAGTTAATCGGTATTCAAAATGAAAAGTGAAAATTAAGGAAAAGTCTCAAGTGTGAAACAGAGCAGTGAAATTAATCAGGCTGAGATTTATAAATGACCACTTTGCAATACATTTGCTGTGATTAAATGTAATGATAGTAGTATTCATAATAGCATTCATCTTTAAAAATTAGGCTTTTGTTGTGTCTGAGCCCAATTCCTAATGAGTCATGATGACAAATATGGACCAATGGGCAAGAAATATGATGACAGAAAAGAAAGAAAGAAAGGGAGAGATAGAAAGAAAGAAAAATAATTTGATAGGTCCTTATCTTTCTTCCTCATTCTTACTTCTATGAAACTCTCCTTGTCTGTTGTGGTAAGACTACAAGAAAGGAATGATGAAGGCAAAGAGAAAGACTGCCCAGCAGTAAACATGTGGACAAGGAGCAAGAGAGAGGAGGTGGTATGATCAGGTAAGGAGGAAAAGATGAAAGATGGAGAAGGGAAAAGAATGACAGTTGACAATGCAACCTATTACCCGACCTCCTTACTGTATGTGCCGCCACAATGCCTCCCTTCTTACACATCCTTTCTAAGCAGGTCAAAAGAAAGGGGCAGAGCTGAATCGAAATGCTTAAAAACTAGACAAAAAAAAGAATGAGGTGAGGAAAGCAGACGTAGGGATGTAGGAATTGCGGGATGAAGAGGTGGGAAGGCGGGTTTCCACCATCCATTGCCACCCTTTTCTCTCTCATCATCCCGTTTGTTACTGAACGCCTGTCTTTTGTCACTTCCCTTTTTATTAAGTAGAAATTCATTAAAAATATATATCACTACATATAGTTGACAGTGACTATAAAGACTGGAATTTATTTCATAAGCATAAATTGGATCACAGTACTTAACTGTAGAATAACAACCCCATCAAATTAATAGATTGTTCTAATTTAGCAATTAATTTGCCACAAATTATTCTTAAAAAAAACATAAAACAAGACAATATACATTCAACAGAACATTAGAAGGAACTGCACTGCAATTAATTATATTTGTTGTTCTCCAATAAAATCACTATTGACAGGTTGTAGCAAATTCACTGTAACCTCCGCAAACATATGCTGATTAAAACGACTTGTGTAAATGTATAAGATGGAATCTTGGTAACTGTCTCCTGTACAGATAAAGTGACTAAAAGTACATTCAAAAGAGTAAAACAAGAGCAAGAACAGCTTGAAAACATTGACAGAGGAAAAAAGAGCAAACAATGACAGACAGGGAGGATTTGACTGCAGCTTTTGGTTGGGTGCCGGCCCGACGATAAATTCCAGATTAAAATGAATATAATACAAAATGAGAGCATAAGTCATAGTATTTTATTTTTGCAATTCCTGTTTGCATAATATTTTAGCCAAAACTATGTCTAGAAACAACACTACGTAATTTATCTTTGTAATGAGAGAAACTATAGCTATAGCTTCACAAGAAACACACTAAATCAGTCTGTTAATCTCAGCTTTGATGTCAAGTCAAATGTCTCGTTTTGCAAGCAGTGTCACATCTTTATACTGTTGGCAGTATTTTTAGTATGTTGTTTTTCTTTTTGTCGTTGTTTGTCTTTTACAGTCAATCCAAGGCATTGCTATATAAGGATACACGCAAACAGAATAAAACAGAAGAAGAGAAGTAACACGTTGGGAGCAAACAAACTTTTCCACAATTGAAAACAGAGAATAAAAACACTTATTTGAAACTATACATTACTTGTCGTTTTAAATATTGTTTGATCACCTAGACGAAGAAGCAAAAAAGAGATTGTAACGTAAATGCATAATTTCACCTTAGATTTCAGACAGTCTGTTGTTATTGAAGAAGACCCTCTTCTAAGGTTGTCAAATTTTTATGCTCAAAGGCAGGACAGAAAAGCAAGGATTACATATCCTGTCTGAAATACTCATAGCCATACAGAGCAATGTCAACACAGCTCCCATCTCACCACTCTGTCACCTCTACCTCAGAAAATATCAAAAATATGTATTTACACAGCTAAGAGGTTAGGACAATATTGAGGGCAGGGCGATAAGTCAGGGAGGAGAGGATGTAATATCACAGAGAGAGTGTGAAAGAATATGTGTGTGTGTGAGAGAGATTGAGAGAGAGAGTGTGTATGTGTGTGTGTAATACTACTTTATAATTAGCTGACAGAGCTGACAAGGAGCCTAGCAAATGACTGAAGCATAAGATTAAACAATGTTCTGTATTTAACAGCTCAGACCACACGCTCCATTGCTCAAAAAGCCTCACCCACCACCACCACCGCCCCCCCCACACACACAGACACACGCACATATTCACACACAAATTCATAATCGTGTCAAACAAGTACGTAGGCGAGCGTATACACCACACACACATACAGACATGCACACACCCTCCCCTCACCTTCCATGGCTGCCAGAGAGCGGCACCACCCTGGCTCTTGACAACAGTCTAATTGGTAATTATTCACACGCCCCCCTCCTGGGATCTAGAAATCCTAATGAAACCGCTTCGGTGTTTGGTGCCCAGACAGGTCTTTAGCAGCACTCACCCACACATATATGTACAAACGGCAGTCACGCAGAAATGCACACGACGTGCACAACGCAAACTCAAAGAAACAAACTTGTAATGAAGAAAGTGCCATTTGCTCCAGGGTGCGAGATCAAGGTTAAAGGTTAAGGATGGATGAAAATCAGACCTCGAGAAGCGGGTAATTAACTTGACCCGTGCAAAGTGACACTGACCCTACTTGCATCGGAGTCACAAACACTGAATGCTGGTATGAATGGAAAACGATTTGCACATGAACTCTGCATTAATTATCTATTAAATTCCATACAATAGTTGGTGGCTTGCAAAAACGAATTTTTTCCCCCTCTCGGCTGTAGTTTTCATTTCATTCATCAACGTTTTCTTCCAAAGGCCAACTGGATTTTGGATATTTTCAGCACGATGAAGCCAGAAGAGCTTAACCTTCATTATCACATGCAATTAAAATAAATGAGTCTAAATGACAAATTCCATTTTCTTCCTGAGCCATTTGAAAATACTGGCGTTCTACTTGACGTGGATGATATGGATTATATACATCTTACACACGCTCTGATTCATAATCACACTTGATGAGTCGCCCGTTTCACTAATGCCTAGCTTTGGTGTCATTTCTAAGACATGCAAGATGCCTTGGAGCAGTGTGTACAGCCAACACAATGGCTAAAATGCCCCCACTGATTACCATCATGTAACAATCAACTCATTTGCATATCATCACATTTCACGAGGTAGATTACTTGGCATGGAACAGTGTGACTTATATGAGGGTGGATGGCGAGAGCCAAGAAGACAGAAAGAGATTGGCAGAAAGACAGCTGAGGAAACAAACAATGCCAGCAGAAAGTACACAGCAACTTGTCAAAGGCACGCAGACCTTCCTGCTGTCTTTGCAAAGAAAGTGAACTGAATGAGGAATGATATTTGTTGAGTTAAATCTACAATTTGAACTGATTATTTCTGTGGCGCCCGTGAAACAGGTGGCGAGCGAAAACAAAACAACGACGTAGACACACTTCCTCCTCAGCCAGCACTGATCGCACTGCAGTTTGGACATTGCTCTCCTGCTACACACTCAACGCTGTGCTTTGCTCAGCACAAGGCCCATCCAAAAACCAAAATATAATCAAGAGGCACCTATAAATTTGGATGTAGTTCATGAACTATTTCACTTACAAGCATGGATGGGTTTCTAAGCACTGGTAGCTCAGTCTGCCACATGACATTTCACCATGTAATTCTCCTTTTGGCTGGGTATGGGGTACGATTTTACAATTTTTGTAGTGTTACTGCTGTATCCCGATTGCATGCTTCTCTGATGGTGTTTTCTGATTGGTTGCACGTTTAAAAATCCAGTAGATGGGTTTGTTGAATTTGGGTGAACTTACACTTGCAAATTATAAGATTTTTGTTTAATCAATTATTAATGGGGTGCTAATGGGGGGGCAAGGCCAATTAAATATCCCTGAATAGTTTGCTTAAAGTACCCATGAATTTTCCAGCAAATGAACAATTGATGCATTGTCTTGTTCTAAAATTCTATAATTTCAGCAGAAATCTGCAGTTACACAAAATACTTGATAACATTCAACAACATTCTCAAACATTCAGCTATTACAGGCAGAAAGACTAATCGAAATGGCTCCGATAGCCATGAAGAATTTGTGTCAATATTCTAAATCTAAATGCTTCTCTCCTCTTAAAATAATCTAAATATCAGAAAAGTTAAGTCCCACTGATGGAGCCAGTGAAACAAAGTTATAGCTACCGAGCTTCCTAATTTGACTTGGGTTCACAACCTTTGTCTCGACATCCCCTACCTCTCTTCTATAAGCTCCTGTCACTCAGCATAGTAAATGATGAGATAAAATGCAATGAACATGAATTATTAAAGCTGTAACCTACAATAAGCCTGAAGTTTAGCCCTTCTAAATTCTACATGAGGCTTTTCGAGTGGCGAACGTACTGTGTGCTGTAGGTGATATCGGAGGGAAAACATCTATTCTGCATCACCCAAAAACAATATGGCTCTCATGAATAATATAAGAGCCTATAGGCAGGCAGGAAAAGAAAAGAAAAATGAAAACCTCATTGTGGAGGGGGAGGGGAGATATTGAGAGAAAGTAATGAAGCCACAGACAAAAGAAGGAACCCGGAAATGATCTGGCATCACTACCTCTGACTTGTTTGCAAATAAATGTTGGATATTAATTAAAGAGATGCGTGCCACCCTGACACGACAACAACAGAGTGAAGTACTGTAAGAGCAGATAGATAGCATGAATATGGCAAAACATCTGGGCCTCTCACACTGGCACGCAAATTTCATGGCAGCACAATACCGCACAGATGTCTTTGTGCTGTATTGCATGCACGCACACACACACACTGAGACACAAATATATACAAAATGCAGATAAATCACTGTATCATTCATTATGCCGCAGGGTGCCATCCTCCGCATCACAGCAATGTGGCGTATTCTCTGTGTAATAAATGTGGAAGCAGCTCCCATTAAAATATGTATATGTGCTTATGCACCTTGTTGAAAGAAACACCCAGGGAGATTTCAAGCTATATGAGCTTATTTCTTATCTATAAGACAACTGAGCATAAAAGCCCCCTGCTCCTCCTCGTCTGGTATCTTTTCTTCTCCCTCTCTGTTTTCGCTCGTCTCGTTCGCAGCGGTTTTTTTTTCTCCGTTTCGCCACACCGGGGAAATGGGATTTTAGCTTTTGGGGTTCACGCGGCGGGCATCTGAGTCTCGAGGACACAAAGTTTGTGCTCCGTCTCAATCGTTTAGTTTGGAGAAAGTTTGAAGGAAGCCACTCACAGCCCGGAGACATACAGTATGATAAGAAGGCTGGCTCGTATCTGATAACCAGTTGCATAAACACAGAGGACAGCCTATGGCAGCTTATGCAAAAGAATAAAGCACATTGCGTTCTGCTGCTTATAGTACAGCCTTGTATTCATATATAACACCATTTGGTTTCCTTCTGCCTATTTCTAAATGGTCTGGCTAGACACAAACACACCTACGCGTCCATGCCTTCTGTCTTGCTCTTTTCCTTTGAAAAGTTCCAGTAGAGAGTGTAGATTCAGTCGTGACACAACAACACACGACAATCAACTACTACCAGTCATTTTTGTGTTTAGAGTGGGAGCAAAAACTAGACACCAGAGACACAACTATATAATAATAAGAATATAATCTTCAGTTATTACTTGAAGAATATTTCTAGAAAAGGGTGGATGGGTGAAAAAGCCCAATTATCTGGACAAAAAAATACACAGAATAAGTCACATAAAGAATAAATGTCTATTCATGTTAACTCTCTTGGTTGAAATACATTCTGCTGGTGGATAAATGGACTGCATTTCTATAGCGCTTTTTTCCATAGCGCTTTACAATGTTTGCCTCACATTCACCCATTCATACACACATTCACACACCGACAGCCGAGGTAACTATGCAAGGCTCATTTGATTGTCGGGAGCAATTTGGGGTTAGGGTCTTTCTCAGGGACCTTCGACATACTGAAGTTTTGCTCCAATGGTACCACACTATGCTTGCCTTGTTTTGTGAGACAAGGGGGCTAAAATGTGGTGAATGTTGTTCTACTAGCTCAAAGGTACAGTAGATCATTTTGGGGCAATCAGGGAGTAAGCAAGATTTTGAAAGAATACAACCCATAAAATCCCACCCCTTCCCTTGAGTAAAGAACACCCCAAAACACTCTAATGTACACTACCTGCATATAGCTGGGGAGAGGAGCGCATCACAGCAGTATCCAATTACAACTACATCATGTCTCATTCAGACAACGGCGGATTAGGGGAAAAAAATTTATTATCTGAGATTATGACATTGAAAAAATTGTGTCATTCACATTCACACTACTGAAAACACGCACATACTAGTAAAAGCCTGCCTCAACCCACAAATCGTTTATACACACACACACAAGTATAATCTCTCATGTATGATTGCTTATACACATACTGTGTATATAACTTTTCACTGACACACTTATGACTATATTTTTGGGGGGTTTTTTTGTTTGTTTTTTGACTCTATTTTTTGTTTGTTTTTTTGTTCGCGTTTCATTCAGTCCGAATGACTAAATGGGTTTATTCCAGGATTACTAGAGCTACAGATATGGGATTTTTTAAATTCTGCATGTACCCTTGTGTGTTATTCTTGTGTATTTTGTGTAAATTGTATTTCTCACCCTCAGTGAGAGTGTCATGTCTAAATGTGACTTCCCTGTTGTTTTCCGTTGTGACTTTGCACTCTTATTGTGTTATGCCAATAAAACCACTGCAGTCACAAAACAGTCTGAGTGGTTTCCTCTTAGCTGGATCTTCTGTCATCACAATATGTTTTATTATGTTTGACCTTCATCTTGTTTTCGGCATAAATCAGAGTCTGTGGGAATAATGAACAGGAAAAATCGGACAAGAGAACCAGCAGATGACTCACTTGTGGGTTTTAAGACTACAAAATGCTGTGTTGTAATGCTATTGTTTGTTTTCCAGTTACAAACGACACCATCATGCAGTTTTTACACCTCTGAAATTATATTCATACATTTGATTTAGCCAAGAGTGTTCTTAGACTAAGGGATTATTCTCACGAGTGGTTGGGATCCCATAACAAAAGATGTGTGTGTTTTATCGTGTTTATGTGCTTAATGCTTGCTGTGAGAATGGGTGATAGGGGGCTCCCTAAAATATAAATACAACAGATGATGCTTTGAAGAATGAAACTGTACCATATTGTACAATTTCTATAATGGATTTTGTGCTTTTTGCTCACTGTGTGTGTGATGAATCTGCTGTGGAGGAGGAAATAAACAAGCTGTCATTGCCGCAGCCAAACCTCACTGGAATCCAGGTGTGAAACAATGCTGTAATGTATATAATGAATATATAGGTATAACTTTTAACAATTACAATTTTAACTCAGCTTGTTCCAGGCACCTGGTTCAAATTATCCTTAAATAACAGCAGTAGAGTTATTTATACTGTTTTTAGCGAAAATAAAAACTTAAACCTTAAATGAATTGCTTTTACCTCCTTACGTGCATACTTTATGTGTAAATTGTCTTGTTTGATCAAATTTGAATGTTTATTTTGCGGTGAGCAGTCATAACATAGCATCACGTTTACATCTGTCTGCGTCGTTTGGATTACCGTCTGGTTTATTCTTTTGGTTTATCCCTGCTGGCAGCATTTCTAAGACAGCCATGGAATGTGGTTATTACGGAAGAAGGTGACAAAGAGGTGATCCTGAGGTGGGCTGTGGTTGTAGGAATATGTCCCTGTGCCATGATGGCATTTACTCAGCAAATTCCTGAGAGACAAGTAGGCGGTGGATTCACTCCGCCTTCTGTGCTTTCATGTCATGGTAATTATGCCAGATGAGCTTCGTTAAGATCAAAGAAAGAGATGAGCGATGATCTCTTGTGCTTTTGGGGAGGGGCAGGAAGGGGAGAAGGCGAGGGGGATGCAGAGTGAGCGAGGGGACAATCACAGCCAATCGCTGAATAATGGCCTGTGTCTCAAGTGGCTGCATCTCAGTTAAATTAACTGCTATCTCCCCATAAATGACACCGCCACTATTCCTACTACTACTTTAATATAGAGGAATCCAAGTTGGAAGGCAGAAGCAAACGAGCTGCCATCGCCTCGCCGAGTAACGGATGTCACCTTCTTTTAAAGCGTATATTTTCTCCTACAATTCACCTCACCACAAATCATTACGCTTAGGCTGCTCCAACAACACGGACAAGCGTCATCTTAAAAAAAATAGAAATAAAATGGGCAAAGGTTATTGAATATATATGATTAGCTGACATTCATTTGTGGCCTGCAGGTAACACCAACACAAACATCCCTCAATGACCTCTCATCTCCTCAGATAATATAATACTGTATTTATATTTATCATTGTGTAGTTTCGTTGAATTAAAAAATGTCAACTAAATCTTTCTGTAAGACCACTTTAAGTTAAGTTCCCACTTTTTAATTTTTTTCATTTGGTGGATGATCGAGCTATAGCCACCACCACATACTGCAAAGGTACAAAAGCATTTATAGAATTTCCGCCCTACAAAGAGAGAGCTGAGAGCTGAGATGGTAGTTTGCTGGAGTAAGTTCCCCTCTGTTATGATGCAATGATCAAGCCAAAAGTTCCCTGCAGAAATCCAACTGTTGCACAACAATAAGAAGGGAAAGAATGTTGGGTAGCGGATAACTTTTCTCAATTGGTTATTTAAAAGCTGAATTTGACAGCATATGGGGGTGAAAGAAAGTACACACTGAGCTGCCAAAGTACGGTTCCAACGGTGGAAAAATATACATCAACAAACTATAAGTAAAAAGGCCACTGTGATTGCACTAAAACTTTTTGTATACACTAGCTATGGGAAGATTAACTGATTTCTTTTGGTAGAACAGCATGTGAGCCGATACAATATATGCCTTTACTTGGAAATGTGACACAACGATTTGATATTGTAGATTATTCCTCGTACGTTACTTTACGTTACCCTAGGTTAGCACGTGGATGCACGGACTACTCACTGGAAGCAGAGGCATATTTCAGGCATCACAGACTAAGAGCTCCACTCGTTCAGAGACAATAACGGACACCATCTTTATTTGTAAAGCTATCCAGACATTACAGCGATATATTGAACGAAAGCCTAAGATACGTCCTCCATGTCTGTCATGACTCTTTTGATTATGACATTGAGATCACTGTTTGTTTGTTTCATTTTATACTATTTTTTAGTTCATGATATAGAACCTGCTCACTGCTGAGTCAGCCTATGTTATGATTATGAAATTTGACGGAATTCTGACAGATTCTAGTTCTGCTTTGTCAAAAAACAGTGTAATCCCAATTTATACCCCCATCAGTTTTGAGTTAAATTGGTTACAAACAGGTATTTTCTTAGAATGTGTTCTTACTTTTATTTTTATATTCTAAAAAGCACATTGTATGCATGTAAATTGCTGAATGGCAGACAGGCAGGTGGTGTCTGCAACTGAAGAAACAAATGGCACTTTAAGGTTTCACCACAGGAGGCTTTCTCACTGCGTGCAGCACACTGAGATGTCAATTGCATTGTCCTCACTAACACTGCTGTGATGTGTGTGTACGTTACACATAAGAGTGTATGCGAGTGTGGGTGTGTGTGCCTGTCCTCGCCCCCTCTCCCCCCACAGTGTCAGTAGGAAGTGAAAGGCAGAATTTATTATGAATATCGATCTCCTGGCGTCTCTGTGGGGGTTCTGTGCCTTGGTGTTCAGTTAGGGAACAGAGATTGATGTCATGTCAGTCTGCCGTCGTGGTGAAGAGAGAAAGGACGGACTGAGAGCTGTCAACGATACATAAATCTACACCAGAGGACTCACAAGGGGGTCACTGGAAGTAGTGTAGGCATTTATTATTGATTAATTTGCCACCATATATGTTCTGGAGTCAGTAACCATAATGAGGTGCAGCTATGGGAAATATGGCTGGACCCAAAACCGAGTTTATTGCTGAGATTGGACAGGATATTATTCAAAAGTTCGAAGAACACAATCCTCTAAGAGGAAAATGAGTAGTGTAACCTAAACTTCTCTCACATTCAAAGACAATGGTGTTCAAGAGAGCCCACACAAGATATCTGACACAAACCCTTGTTGACAAAAGGAATTATACTGATGATTCTCATCACAATGGTGGGACGCGATTTAATTTGCCCTTAAAATCCTCTGGATCCCTCATGTGTTTTACTCTGCAGGCCTGCCAGCTGTTACCGTACCTCTGCGAACAGGTTTTGTTAAATTAATGACCTTTTCATGTTCTCTCCAGCACTTTAGTTCTGCTCTCACTCTAATCACTTCACGTCACAGCACCACCACCTAATCACTGGAGCACAGACCTCTCAGAGTTGTCCAGTGAGAGGGGGGTTCAACCTTTTTCCAACCCCCTGACAGGTTTGTCGGATGAAGCATGCTGCCCTCTTACGTCTGAATTTCTACCACCCTATAGGAAAAATGGGAGAACTCTACACACACTTGTGGACATTTTATTTAACTCTATCACTGGATTCCACCTTTGCACTGTTCTCACTGGATCATCTCACTCATTTTTTTTATCTTAGACTAAGTCTTTGGGCAAGTGAGATCCTCTCAGTGGATCAAGGCTCCAGATCAGGGCTCAATTGTGGTATTCTAGACGTTCTTCTATTCCTACTTCTTTCTTAACAGCGGGTATTAAATGTTTTGATCTAATGTGTCCCAAACATTTCTGTTTCCAAAAAGGCCAAAAAGTAAACACTCACTGGCAAGATAAGGGCACAAAGAACAGGAGGGAGCAAGGAGGGCGCTGGAGGAAAAGAAGCTGGAGAAATGTGAATTTGTAGCCCAAAACCTATCTTTCTTTCCCTTACTTTTTCCTTTGCTGGATGTAGCAATCTTATATTTATTTGTAACAAGGTTCACATCATTGAAGCCACAGGGATGCAACAATGTCCATCTCGTACACATGAGATCTCAATGGTACTGCATGAGGAAACAGGAACAACTTTTGAGCTGTCCTTAATGAAAAAGGACTCGTTCTTCAGTTTTCCTAACTAAACTGATAGTATGCTTCCAGCCAGCAGCCCTGCAGTCTCTCTGACAGAAGCATATGTAAACAGGTTACTGTCTGATTGATAAATTGCCGGTAGCCATGGCAATTAGACACAGCTGCTTTCGGTTGCCGCCTATACTGCAGCATTATGTGCCACACTGTCTTATGCGAACACTCTCAAAGCCTCCAACCCCGTCACAATATTCAGCCTGTTTCAGCATGATCGGAGCAGAGGGAAAGAGGTGGTGGTATGGTCGTGCTAGTATAATGGATGCTTGGTAATGTACTCAAATGTGTGTCAGTTCTCTTACTAATCTACACCACACACAATTAAGGAGAGCAGTAGCCTACAGCTTACGGTTTTGTGCCCGCTTGCTTGCCAGTTTGAAAGCGAGTGAAAGAGTGTCTGTAACACTTAACGTCTATCGCCAGAATGTCCTTAAACAAGGCACAGTACCAACTGCTCCAGGAGCAGCACTGCAGCCAGCAGTTGAAGACTCATCACTACTTGGCAGCTCCTTTGAATGGACAGATATAATCCCCAAAAGCTATGCTCAATCCCAGAAGTATTTCCCACCGAAGGTCCTTCATCCTGGTGAAGTAAAAGGAGGGAGCTTTTCTGCACAGGACAGCATGAAATCGCTGTCCCTTCTTGAGCTACAACAGGGGGTGATGGAGGTGGATAGTACTGTAATTTTGTTCTGATATATGTTAATCTGTTATATGATCTCTACACCTGCCATCAGCTCATTGGGTTACAAATCTTTTACTCAAGTAATAAAATAATAAAAAATTGAATGGTCGTGAGTTTTTCGCCACTTCACAATCTGCCCAAAAACTATTTTAATTCTGCTCATATATGTGTATGTTGTCCGTGGGACATCTGTCTTTGGCGTGGGGTACAGCCAACAGTCGCCCACTTAATGTCAGTCGTAGAGGCGATATGGTGAAGTTTGAGACATGGGCGCCAACAAAGTCTAAAGCAGACAAGAGTGTGCTCCAAATATCCATAGTTCAAAATCGGCATAGACAGGGCTCAGGCTTTGGAGAGAGACTGTAAGTGCTCATCAAGGACTTTTCTCTGACAGTACAGTGGGAGCTGTGTAAGGGCACACAGAAGGGTAGCCCAGGGCTGAGCATTGCAATGCAAATACAGGTCAAATCACCTCAAAACATCAGCCAAGCTCTCAGAGAATCAATAGCACAAGAGATCTGATAAAGAATGTGCTTCATGTCAGTGAGTTTGTTCCTCTGCAGGCCCAACTGTAGAGGAATATGTTGCTGAAAATATGATAAATTCGTCTACGCAGTACAATAGTTTTTTAGTATGAATGTTAAATTCTATAACAGACGATCATAACCAAAACAGGTTTAGGATCCACTATGGTAATGCATGGTTAGACATAGTGTGCATTTTATGGACGCTTTGCAGATTCTAGTGTGCATGATAGACAAGATGCGGTTATGCACATCTAACCCTGTTTGGGATCCGGTGCTGGGCAAACATTTCAAAAACAGCAAAAGAGATTTTTTGCTCCCAGAGAACTTATGTGAAATGTTGAAACGATGCTTTATCAGATAAATCATTTGGGAGCAAGTATCCAGCATGAAGGAGACATAAAGACATAAAATGGGAGCTGTAGAGGTGATTATGCAGCAGTGATTATTCCTATGTTAAATCTTGCACCACTCATGTAATATTCCATGATTTCAATCACTGCTTTATGAACTATAATACACTCCGTTGGCTTATTCTTCTTCAAAAACCACATTGGTGGCTCAAAAGCCAAGGTAGGGAGATTTGAAGCTAGATAGGAAAAAACCCATCATCACTCACGGGTGGGTGGTCAGGTCTTCTGTCTTTCCTTGTCTTCTTTTTTTTTTCTGTTACCCTCCACCACCGGTGTATTAATCTGTGATTCTAAGGATGTGATTTCACGGGGTCATATGAATTATTCATGAGGGAGTGGTGACAACAGGCAGAAAAAGAGAACACACACAGACACACACATACAGAGAGAGACAGAGAGAGAGAGTAAGGGGTCCTGCTGTGGCAGATCACTGGTCTGACTATCATTACTAAGGTCTCACATGTGGTGAAACCATCATGTCTATGTAAAACGGACCCCATCTCAACCACGCAATCACCTTACTTCTTCTGTTCCATCAAGAATTTTGATTGTCAGCACAGCATCCTGCCAATGTTTATTTAAAGGATAACACTGCTGTAATTTGACGATTTTCCTGTTGCCATCATTGCACGATACGTTTACTACCGCTGCTCTCCTGCAGCTTTGCTCTCCCTCCCAGTCGTGTGCCCCCATTGTTTTAAAAAATCCATTAAAAGCTCCTCGCAGAGAAACTGCTGTCTTGTCTAATATTATACATGATGTTGAACAGCACACGCACTGCTGTTTTTCAGTGACTATTGAGTAGTTAATGATCATGTTTGTTGGTGACTAGTTTAATTTTCCCATTACTGCAGACTGTTAAATGGGTAGGTGACAGAAAACCTCAGCAAGAAAGGAAATAAATGTCTTTCCTGTATTCATCTGAGGAAAGTGTGACAGGATCACACATACAGACGCTTTAATATAAACTAGACATAAACGATAACTTAAGGGATAATAGTGCTCTCTGTCTCTCTCTCTCTTACACTCTGCATGTCTCAGTGCACCACAGGGCAAATAGATGGGAACTTGATTGAAATATTTTAGATGCAGCAGGCAAAACCACCCACCCATCACTCCTAACCACACCCTCCATGAATAACCACGTCCCACATCGCAAACCCATTCCAAAATCTAATCTTGTGTGTCCCAAGTGCTGCTGATAAGATCTTAGTTGGCCAGGCTGAAAGAGTTTAACACTGTCGATGAACATCTTCCCACAGAGGACATTTTGTGGTCTGGAATGCAATGGTAATAATTTTGCTGTTGAGATAGTCTTTAGAACAGACATTACTGGCATTTTATCATTTCATCTTAATGGCATCAGCCTTGATGGCGATGAAATGAGTTTTATTTATGTTACTACAAGTGTACACTTAAGCACTTCTGCACCTCTTTATAGCCTTGATTTTACGCATTATATGTATTCTGTCTTTTGTCCTAATTTTTTATCATTTTAATGTAATAATTTAAAAAATATTCTTTTTTGTAATGTAAATCTTTGCTGTACAGCATGTTCAATTGCATTTCCTGTATGAAAGGCGCTTTAGAAGTAAAGTTCTTCTTCTGATTCTTTTTAAAAGACAAAAATATTGTTGTTTCTAATCTAGCTTCAGTGCTACAAGAAATTCAGATTCCAGCCTCAGTGATAAAGGTAACCAAACAAACCAATAAGTCTTCATTTATAGTTGGTGCTGGAAATTTCATCAGGTGGTTTAGGCCGACCAGCATAATACTGGTCTATTTAGACGGCCCTCTTTAAGTTCATGAAGTATCAATGTAAGTAAAGCTTATAAAAACTCAAGTGTCCATCTTAGGTTACACCCTGCTATTTTGCTTAAAGTTGACAGAATAGACATGCTCAACATGCACCAATCACTACTGACACTGACGGACTTGTTATCATTGAAACATTTCAAAAGTGTTGGCTGACATCAAACCAGACCACACGAGCAGAGTGGAGCAGAGAAAATCTGCTCATCACCCATGAGACTATCCTGGTCAACATCATTTTCCCTGAAACTGCTCCACTAGGGTCTCTGCTCTGAGGAAAAAGTCACCCTGTAATGCCTATAATATGTCCCAATTTAACAACGCTGATCTACTTTTGGTTGACTGAATCTATCTTTCCTCTTCCTCAAATAACAACACATTGACAAGTAGCAACACCATTTAACACCATTTAACCACCCCAGGCTCACTCAAATCCCTCTGGTTATTCGAAAAGCTCCACTCAGATGCTATACATCATACCCTACATAAAAGCTCTTAAATATACATCCTGCAGAGGGCTTTTTCAAGTGGGTTTCCAAGTGATACACAGTATCTATTCAGTACTTTATCAGTGACATATGACCACCTGACACAAAAAACCCTGATAAATAGAATGTGGTCATGGGAATTTTCCAGACTTTCGCCCTAAGCAACTGGATATCTCGCTGCATTTGTAGGTCCATTATAACATATTTAGTCTACAATTCCCCACTTAACACAGGACATTCCAGCCCCTGAGACAACAGCAGTAATGTTCATCTATGATAAATGTTTATGTTTAGCACAACAACTATTAGTAACACTATGAGGTGGTTCCCTTTAATTGAAAATAAGAACTCGGGGGGTAAATTTGTGTCAATTATGATATCTTCACCTTGCAGCTTACAGTTCGCTACTTGACACCGCTTTAAACAATAGAAGCCAATCATCAGTGATTTCCAATAGTGCTATGTGGAAACAGGGATGGTGTCTGTCTGGGTGTATGTGTGTGTGTGTGTGTGTGTGTGTGTCTCTATAGGGGTGATCCATTTTTTTCTGTCATTATGCATCCCAAAGAACATCAGACAGAGTCTTCTGATCAATGCTGATAGTGTGTGTGTTTTTGTAATTGTGGCCATTTCGGACAAGACAATTTGAGTTTTTCCGATGTGTCTTTGTTCAGGGAAATTGCTATTGATAAGATTCACTGCATCGTAGGACCACATGTAGTTTTACAGGCAGTGCACAGTATTAATGTAAATGTCATTTTGCCAGTCCTTACAACACACACACACACACACACACAGTAATCATGCTAAAACATGCAATGTGGCCAGTGTCCCATCATTTGCCTGATGATTTAAAGGCACACACAAACACACACTATGGGTCACTTTAAAGTGCACATGGTTGTGAGCTTTTAGTGCATTCAAAAGGTAATATGTGCACTCAAAAAAAAAACATACGCTTATACAATAAAGCTTATTTGAGATGTTACATATAAATCTAACTAAAATGATAGTGAAACTGAAAATATCTTGTCTTATAGCGATCTAATTTCTCTTACATTATTATCAATCTAGAGCAAAGCAATGTACATGTTAATGCAGGCAGTGGCAAATTAGAACAGTGTGTGATAAAATATTTCCCCTTCCCGCCTCATTTATCAAGCAAATTCATTAAGCAAAACTCTTCCAGCATCTTTCGCCACTTTAAACGTGTCTTTCCCCATGTTACATGTAAAATAAATGAGCCCTACTGTTTTAGAAGATATGGTGTAAGAAAGTCTAGTGCACAAATCTAAGGTCGTTTAGGTGTGATGGTGAAATTACTAATAATGATACCAATAATTCAGACCATCATTGAATTAATTTAGCTGTAATAACACCATCAATTCTCCAGATTTCCTCAGACAGTATAACTAAGCACCCACAGTCCTCATTAAACCCACGAGTCACAATGTCTACACGTTTTCATGGTAGGGTAAGGTGTCCATGTGCACATAAAACCATATTTATTACACTTTTAGATGTAACCAATTCCTCTGTGCCACGAGAGTTCATATACAGTAAAAGTTACAGATACAGCCCTCTGGATATTCTTAGAGTGAAAAGAAAACAACACTTAAGTACCTCTCTTTCAGAGGATTTCAAGCCTCTCATCATATTACCCACTTTTAACCTCTTCCTGGTGGGATGCATGCGGCAAACCCTAAATGAACTTTATTTTGCCTTTTGAGTCTACTTCTACTTGATTAATTAATAAAAGGAACCTCGCGGCAGGCAATTTACATTATTCCTGTGTGATGTATGATCATCAGCATAAATGTGGGTATTTTTCTCACATTCTTTAAATTATCTCATGCCCCCTAAAAAGACCCAGAACTGGGAAAAACAGTATCTTCATTTACTATTTATTAATATATACAGCCTGCATTCCTTTCTCATGGCCATTTTTTCAGACCCCACTGAAATAGTTAGAGGACGGAGGAAAATGGGGAAGAAATGAGATCAGCAGCCACAGACAACAACTTTACTTATGATTGGGTTTGCAGACGTTGACATTTTTTTAACTGAGACTAAGCCCAATCTTAGAATCAAATCATCTTTATTCAAATCAATCTTATCATTCATGGCAGTTACAAGAGATCACATTAAAAAGATAGTTAAGTCCTTGGAACAGAGCCACAGGACTGTTTAACACACCCACACCCACACACACAGTGATATAAGATAAGAACTGAAATCATTAGGTAGTAATGGGGAGAAAATAGATTTTCCTCTGGTCTGACTTCAACCTCAGAACACACAATCACACCCAGCGTGCCCTGGATGCTGACAGCTTATATTTCAAGGAGCGGTGATATAAGGCGTTATTACACACATCAAAAAGATAAGATATGGGAGATACACAGAAATTCATTTAATTCTCATTTTGTGTCTTTGAAACATAGTTATATTGTAATCGTCATATCCAGATAAAGAACTTGCTTTATTTCCAGGGGTTATCGAAGTAATTTATGGTGCAATGTGAGTAAACTTAAATAGGCACACTTTAGGTAAGTGTGTGTTTTTATACTTTTCTCTCTTATCAGTGGATAACTGAAATACCCAGGTTGCACAACATTTATTGTATGCTAAGAAACTTTAACAGTAACCTCTCTACAACACAGAGTGCTGAAATACAGTTCAAACTTCCATGAAATATCACTTTTTCACTTGTTGGTTTCGTCTTTCTCAGTGTGAGTTGTGAACCGCAACAGCATGTGCAACAATCTTGCGTGAACCTGTTGGGAATCTGATTGCTTCCGGGTGTGTTGGTTGTGTTTTATAGCCTACAGAGTGCTGCACTGGCAGTATATATCTGAAAATGCTTATTCAGTCATTGTGTTCATATAGGTTCCACAGGACATTATTATGCCATATTTGCCTTGCAGCAGGCACAAAACAATGGACACCAATTTTAAAATTGATGCTCCGTCGACATGACACTTGGTCGCAGCACTGTGAATGCTGTAACCTGTTAACATGGGCAGCGATCCAAAAAGTTTGCTGTTCCACTGCCATGCAGTGGTACTTTGCTGCTGTTATGCCACCAATGTTAAACAGGCCTCAGTGTTTGCTTTGGTTTCATTAGTGCAAAACCGACTTTACATCCTAAGTAATAAAAAAATTTAAAAAAATTAAAAAAAACAGATCACATTAAACTACACCAAAAATTGGAATCATTAAGTGACTAAATTACAATAAATGAAATGACAAGTCTAGAGATGCTACAGTTGCAAAATTTGGATACATGTGATAGAATGCAACTCTTGTAAGGAATCGCTATAGCCTGTTATGTACAGCATCAGCTGCTTTATGAAAAGGTGTATAGCTTTATTATCAAACTGCTTCTGTTATCATTAGCTGAGGTCAGGGGTGAATCACATTCCCAACATCTTCATAACCCTGCAAAAACATTTGAATACAAACGATCTGGTAACATTCTTCTCCCCTCAGGCTGTTGCTATAGATAAGAATATATTCTTGCCTTATTATGTGGTGGTTAAAAAATACTTTTGCATTTGCATAGTGGCTGCCTACACTGCACCTTAAATGGTTATGGCGGACGTTTGTATCCTGATGCTAATGGTGTGGCATGATGTACCTAACTTAATGCCAGTTCTTGCCTCTAGTGACAGCACTTATGTCTTACCGAATGGAATTGTTTCTATGCAACATTAACATTTGTCTGGATGCTGCTCTCAGAACAAGGACTTTATGTAAGATGGAAGGTCAAATTTAGAAAAATAATCAAATTCTTAATTACTGAAAAACTGTGAGAATCATATTACACGGCTGATAGGTTGCTACAATGCAGGCAAGCCACTATTCAGTATAGTAGTTTAGAACCTAGTGAAGTGTAAATGCCAAAGGATGTGGTTAGCTCTTGATAGCACCAGTGGCACCAATAACTCCGGAGCCCTGAGGAGCTTCAAAGCGTCCTACAAAGGAATGGAATAATATCTCAGCTGACAACTGTCATCTATATTTCAGACTGGAATTTAATGACTGTATTAAAAGCCCTATTAATCTTTGGTAATGATACTGCATGGTTATTACCTTGGTGCACCCTGTGTGGAGTGTGGTTTTGTGGGCATTCGTTAAGGAAGGTAGATCAAACAAATCATTTTTATTGTCAAATGCCACATTAAAAAAAGGGCATATATTAACATTTAGAAATGACAGTTAATTAATGGAAACAGTATTCTGGGTTAAATTACACCTACTTGGCCAGATATGGGCCTCTAACCTTAGACATATTTTAGCTATTAGCACATATATTATTTTACCAGTTTCTTGTGCTGATCTCAAAAACTACTTCTTTATTTGTTGGATTTTATTACGACCTACGACTTGATCTTGCGCATAAAATTCTTCTTCCTGCCCCCAAGACCAGCTCATATTTTTAACTCCATCAGCGAATTTCTGAAATCACAAAAATGGACACTATAAAGGCTGAACTTTGCTTCAAATGAGAAGGTTGTTAAGGTGCCACTTCTTGCAGCAACTGGCCAGGTCAAATTAATAGAAAATAGATATCACACTGACTACATAATGATGTCAGCCAGGTCGTTTCCTCCAAAAAGCTCCCAACCACAGACAAGCCCTCCTGAAGAG
Organism: Brotula barbata; assembly: GCA_900303265.1. Taxonomy (NCBI): domain Eukaryota; kingdom Metazoa; phylum Chordata; class Actinopteri; order Ophidiiformes; family Ophidiidae; genus Brotula; species Brotula barbata. The sequence goes on along the minus strand of OMNV01007693.1, from coordinate 47,181 downwards.
AAGTTAAAAAACAGCCAAAACACAAGACCTTTAAGGTATGAATGAGTGCAGTGTGCAAGTGTGAGTGGGCACTGTTACAGGGATGGCTGAAGGAGGACAAGAGATGAGAGATAAAATCAGAAGGATGAAGCATATAACATTGGAATTAGGGCGTAAAAGGCTGAAGCTTTCATGTGTTCAGTAATTGGGCTTGAAATGACAAGGTTAATGCACACTGTTAGTGCCCTCCCCATTTTTCATTTACTACCTTTATCACTTTCTTATCTTTCTCTCATCTCTCGCTACCTTCCACTGTTTTTCTGTGTGCATGAAAGTAACAGGTCTGTCTATGAATACAAAAGTCCCGGCCTATGAATATAAAAGTCTGCTTTTCTACTTTAACCAATGCCTTTTGAGGTCTTCTCAGCCTTTTTTAACTCCCTCTCTGTCTTTCATCTGTCCTTCACCTTAGACCCTCATCCCAGTTAATAATCACATCAAGGATTTTTTTTGTTCTCCTGATTGACCATTACACACCAAATATTCATTCTTTCCTTAGATTTTATCACGTGTCGCTGAATAAAATCCAAACTCTCTTTTTGTGTAATGCTATAGCAGTACGCCTTCATATTTGCCTCTGTGATTGTGTGTGTGTCTGCATGAAAGCATTTTGTATGGCCACTGGGCAGTATCTGTGAGGGTAATTTTCATACGGCAGCATGGGCCCCAGGTGTGGGAAAGTTATTGGAAAACGCTGGGGAAAGGCTATTGCTGTGCCACTTCAAATTAGACACAGCTTAGGAGACAGCAGCAGTAAAACAGCATTTTACTATAAGCATTCTATCAGTGCCATTCTGCCCTGTAATCTCTTTTGGAGCTAAGATAATATAGTTCTTCAACATCTGAAAAGAAAGAGGGGTTTTTTTGTTAAAAAAGAAAAAAAGAATAAAGAACTGACTTTGCTTTCAAATATTTTCAGGACTTGTTGCAGCTTACTACTTATTCAACAATTAAAAGTTTCCATCTTACGTGAGGAGCCTCTAGCCACATTTACTCTAATCAGTTTTATTGTCTAAGTCTTCATAAAGTGGTGCACCACACATCCAAGTGCTCTCATCAGCTCTGGTCACATTTTAATGCGAGGATTTTTGTGTGCATTTGAGTATGCAGACTTCATACCCTCTTCCAACCAAGTTCATACTAAGAAAAACTAGAAACACCCATATTTGCTCACTCTCTCGCATATATAATGTAAGCCGTCAGCATTAGAGTGCAGTATGGGCCTCACACAAGGCTCACTATCATAACAGACGTACAGGATTACCTCCCCACATATCTCTGCATCTCTCTCGCTCCCTCTCTCTCTCTCTGCTTAGACACCCACACACACATCCCTGGTAGTGAGTCCAGTCCAATGGAGATAGCGATGTGTTGAAACTAAACAATGATTACCATGCCCACACCGCCTCTGGATCTTCTCCCGTTATTGGCTTTAGATGAAATCAAGATCAACTGATCACTCTGTCCGTGACACTGGTACTCCTCAGCTGTGTTTGTGTTTACGTGTGAGAGAAAAGGTTGGGGAGGGGTAGAGTTGGGTTCTTATTTTTGTTTGTGTGTGTATTGTGCTGTGTACCTGAGCGAGAGCCTCATATAGCTATGGCAGGGAGATGTGAACTGCAAAGACACACACGCATATACACACACAGTAATCTGACTGACAGACTTCCTCGGGGCGCAGGATGAAAAGAATTTTTAAACACAGAGCTGCCTGGAGGACTCTCATATTTCATCTTACTGAGATCATCCTGCTACGATAGAGTAGATTAATTGGACATTTACTCAGGCATCAATCGATTTTGATCAGTATTACATTATTTCTCCCTAAATGATGCTCACTAAACTCTTCTACTTCTCTTTCGGCTTTCATCGTAGTGTTTACAGTACATCATGCAGGAACAGCCTCAAGTGGCTCGTGCTTGTGGCAGTGCTGTAACAGCAAAGGTTTGTTTGTTTTAGTGACAAAGGAAAGTGTATAATCATGTTTGCCTATCATTGTGGAGGTTAACAGCTACACCAGATAACATGAAGTGTACTGATGCTCTCTATCATGTATGACAACTGAAATCCACTATACAGCTATATAGGTTTTTATACCGCCCACTCTTACACAGGAGAAGTGGAAAATATCCAGTGCTGGGGTACTCAGGGACCAAGAATGATGCCTTCTTGAATATATCTGCTAACTAACAAACAGATGCAACATTCACATATTGATGGAGGTAAAAACAACTCATAGAAACTGTTCTCCAGTGGACACACAGCTTTACAATTCCACAGCAGTGCGCTTTACCCCAAAAGGGGTGGATGTGCAGCTCCGAGTCGCTCTCCCCGCTTTGAATCTGTCAGAGGAATTGAGAAAGATTGGAAAGTAGAGTCTCTATCCAGTGACTGCTGAGAGATGGGAAATGTGAAAGGGTTTTCCCAGAGGCCAAAACAGTTAAACTGTTTGTGTGCACTTTACCTCAAGTGTTGATTTTTAACATGCATGTGTCATGATGTGACAAAAGCTCTGTCACAATTACTGTGCTCGTGTGGGTTTTAGACTTTTCTCAGCCACTCTCTTAAATTTGAACCTGTCAGGTGGAGCTCGGCGGAAGAGACCGAGAGACCAGAGTGTGTGTAGCCACTGTGTGTACGTCTGAGTGGATGGAAGTGGATAAGTGTGTCCATGTAAGTGCTTTCTTACCTAGAGGACTGAAGAAAGAGAAGTGAAGACACTAAGACATCCCAGTGGCTTGAATGTAACCCTCAAACTGCTCCGAGAGCAGGTCCACACCAAGCCAGATAAACTGAAAACAACTTCCCCCCACCTCCATTTTGCCCTTACATCTATACCAAAATGGCCTGGATTTAACCAAAACAAACAAAGGGGGTAATGGTCTACTTTTATTGCCTTATTGAGTTTGAAAACAGTTTTGTGTGACACACATGCAGTATTCCAGCAGAAGGGACACACTTTATACTCACAATCGCTATTGCACAGCAGAACCTGAGGTCAACTGAGCTACAAACCCAGCATGGAATAGAGATTTTGGTTTTAAGTTGAAAGAAACAATGTGTAACAAAATGTCAAATGTTCAAAAAATAATTTGAGACTAAAACATTGTTTTAAAACTTATCCAGCTTCATGTGTCTGAAGCCTCAGTCATATGAGCCACCTGCACCCTCAGTTATTGAAGTGCTTTAGTCACTGCACTCAAAATAAAACACAACACACGAGTGAAATTACATTTGATGATGAATTCCTTCCAGTGGGCTGACAAACTGACAAACAGATGGAATGAGGGATGATACAATTTACGAATTCAAAAACAGCCTAATAGAATCAGCAAATATCAGCACATTGGGCGATTACCATTCAACAGGTTTTTAAATCATACCTGATTTTTATCTTGATTTTTAAATTCATGGGTAAGCACAGCATAGTTCAGGAACTGCTGGGCAGGACTTGCATGTACTGTATGAACATTGTAGATTGGTCAAATGTAAACTTCTTCAGACAGTAATAATAATCACAATAATGTATGTGGATGTAACCGACGTAGCAGTAAGTAACAGTACACATAAACAAATCACTAGAGGGATAGTTTTTTGTGTTGTGCTGCAGATGTCACTGGGTCTAATTTTTGCTGTGCTTGGACTGCATTGCAAATGGTCATACTCAAGATAATTCTCCGTAAAGTAGTTCCAAATTCCAAGTTGGTGCAAAATTTTTACATGAACGAACACTTAAAGTCAGCAGTACTAGATACAAAGGTGGATACAAATACTCCGTGCTACTGCAATAATTGACAAGCTGTCATACAGACGACAGCAGGTTGAGGTAGAGAATGATTTGGGAAAAACATCTATGTCTGATTTCCTGTCAAAAACAAGTGATTATTTAAATTGCAGCCACTTGCCAACAAATTTCTCTGTTCCTATATGAAAATAGAATGTAAGTGGATAGCCAAGAGTTAGATTTTGTTGTTTGGCCAACTCACAGCATGGAGGTTTATTTACATATATATTTAATTCCGATTTACTTAGTTACAGCTAATTAATTCTATCAATAGCTGTTGTGGTTTCAGCCAATGAAACCAGGCAGTGTCACCTGCACAAATTTAAACTTCTTAAATCGTGTTAAGAGAACAATGTTAATGTGAGCTACGATTAAAAGTGTAAAAATGCACTTTCAAATCACTGTCTCGATAAGAAAATGAGTAATCCTACAAATCTTATCAGCCTTTTCTGTTAATCTTGACCATTTCTAGTTTGTGGAGCCTTTAATACGTCTGTCCATTATCACCGGCTAACTTTGATCACTTCCTGCCTACTTCATGGATCAACCTAGACCTTTTGCTCTTTTGCCACTATAAGCCTGCCTGCTCCTCTTTGTGCTTTTTGCAACTGAATTGCTCTTTTTTACCCCCATTTTGTCTCAAGAAAGAGTACCTTCAACTTTATCTACCCTGTTTGTGAGGTGGGCTTTTGAGTATAACTTGTACCAGCGTTTCACAAAGTAACTAAAACTTTTCTGGCAAGCAACTTTAAGTCACATTTCAAAACAGTTCACTTCCGCTGAAAATTTGTGCAAATGAGAGTCCACCTTTCCATTCTCTGGACTGGATTATCCTGTCATGGGGGCCAGAGCTTATCCTATCCCAGGGTTCACTGAGCGACAAGCAGAGGGAGAACACCATGCAGAACAAACTCCAGGGTAGTTTTGAACCCAGGACCTTCTGCTCTGCCCAGTAGCCACTGAACAGCTCCAATACACATTGCTAACATTTGTCTTATCTGTGTCTCTCCTGCAGATTTGGCTTCAAAACCTCATAATACATACTTTAATTATATGTTATACAGTATAAAGCAGTATTATTATTCAGCGGCCGGCTTAATTTCACCATTGTGCGCCAGTACCACTTGTGTTTTCCTTTTAAATAGATTTTTGGCATTTTAGTTTTATTACAATGGGCACAGTGGAGACAGACAGGAAGGACAAAGCAAAGAAAGGGGATGACACACAGCTAAGGGCAAGGGCAAGGGTCTGTGCCTGCTTCAATATGGATTTCTCTATATTTTATATTCTCTATATTATTTTTATCGTGTTCCAAGATGGCGGCGAGCGAGTGGCAGCCTGTTACAACAGCTCCTGCTCGCCGTTGAGCTTTCTCCTGGTAAATTTACCCACTGTGGAACAAATAAAAGATCATCTTATTGTATCCTTTTGTTATTCTCACATTATGGCATTCACACCTGTCTGGCTTGCTTTCTCTCACTATCTTCCTCACTATTCCTCCCCCACGGACACCACACAAATGGCCTGCGGTTGTTTTAGCTCATCCTTTTCATGCACCAATAATCAACTTCGGATTCTTTTTTTCTCCATCAAACTGTCGTGTTTCTTGTGTTGTTGTCTCGCGAATCCTTTGTAATCTGCCACAGTTAATTCACTTGTATAAAAGATAAACACTCGTGCTGTCAAATGCACGGGCACATGAAAAACTGACAAAGAAAAAAAGTGAATGCAGGGAAATTATTCCTCACCTCCCACCACCAATATTATAATGGAGTGTCTGCAACTGTCATGTATAAGAGGCACTTTCCATAATATTGTCTGTGTGCATGTATGTGTGTGTGTGTGTGTGTGTGTGTGCTGTCTTCATCATAACCATATTGCTGAATGCAGTGGAGTATCGCTGTTGGTGTACATGCACATATTTGTAGAGCTCGCTGGGTTATTTTCTAAGTACTTCATCTGAATTATTTTTGAGATGCGAGCAATTTTCACAGAGATTTAATCAGTGCTGTAGAATGTTACAGACTTTGTTATGCTATAATTTATGTAAGAAGAAACGTGAAAAATTGCTAAAATTATTACTTGTCAGTAGGCACTGCAATGCAGAAACTCTGGGGCCACTGCACAGATATTGGCAAAGCATATACCTTATACATTTGAGACTATGAATATACATATTTATTTATTTATTTGTTTCAGCGTTCTGGGGTTGGTGGCTGGCTCATATTTGAATGAGCAACAACCAAGCCTCGAGTGGAGATTTGCTGATCAGATGAATTTAGACAGGTGATGATAAATGCTGCGTACATGAGCCCAAAAGAGGGAGAAGGGATGAAGAAAGACTGGGTTGTGGAAAATGAACAGAGAGTAATGGAACATAGAGAGAGAGGGATGGGAAATAGGCAGAGGGAAAGATGGAAAGAGAAAGAGTGCAGGTAGAGAGACAGAATAGTGTGAAGCAGCAGGTAAGCAACTGAAGAGCAATGAGGACCAGAGCCCGATGTCGCCCTCTTCTCCCATTCATCAATGCTCATCGTTCCCACATCCTTCCTCTCTCCGTCCCTCCCTCACACTTCTTCTCACGTCAACGGCTTCGCTGTTCACACCACTGATCTATATAAAATCCGCAAGTACCTTTCACTCAACATTCCCATTATGAATTGTGTGTCATGATGCAGTACATGAATAATGCACGTTGGCTCAACATACAACGTCGACTTCAGAGAGTAATCTCATGGCCTTAGTAAATGCCACTCAGTTTCACAGTGTGATTGTGATGCACATACATTTAGTGTGTGTTCATGTTCAGAGATTGACTTTGGATTAGGAATGTAAACATAAGGTGCTCAAGTAGAAGGAGTCAATGGCATCGCCTTATTGATGGAGGTAATCTATTCCCCGGGATATGTACGCACTTACACGAACATTCATTCAACATTAGAGAATGAATTTTACTCTAAGTGGCCAAGACAGAGGAGAGTAAAAAAGAGGAATGAAGTTACGAAGAGAAAATGGGAGAACTGAAGAACTGAGAAGTGAAGGGTGTTTGGAGGGTAGAGCAGGTAGACTGGAAGGCAGGGGGAGGAAAGTGGGGGGAGGAGAGGTAAGTGTAGAATAAGATGTGATATTGTTAATGCTACAGTAAATTAATATTCGCATGAGGTCATCCATCAGGAGGAGAGCAAGCGAGCCGTGAGAAACATGATAATGGAACCTGTCACAGGGAGGGAGAGGGGAAGGAGGGAAGGCGAAAGAAGGAGGAATGTGTAGGTAAGAAGAGACAGTTAAAAGGAGAGACGTGCATAGAGCAGGAGGGGGGAGGAAGGACAGAGAAATGGGAAAAGAGAGGGAAAAGAAAGTGAGGAAGTGGTGCAAAACGAACAAAAGACAGGGATGAAGAGGAAGAGAGGCGAGAAAGGAGGGATTGGAGAATTGAATACAGTGGACAGAGAAGGAGGAGGGGGAGTGTTGGTATCTGGGAGGAGAGAAAGAGAAGAAAATATGAAGGCGATAAAGAGACAGAGAAGATGAGACGGAAAAAGGAGAAGGATGGGAAGTTAGCATCGGGAGTCCAGAGGTAGAGTGAGGTAGGGAAATAAGGAAACAGAGGTGAAGGAAGAATGTGTGTGTGTGTGTGTGCTGAGCGAGGTAGCCAAGCAGAATTAATCTACAAATTACAATGAATAATTAAGGCTTGGAATTCCCACAGGGATAAAATGGAACAGTAAGGGGGAAAAGGGGGAGAAAGGAGGGAGGGAGGAAGGAAAGAGTGAGGTGGAGAGTACCCTGATAAGGATGTTACCTCAGGCAGCCCTCGACACACAACCCACAGGGAAGAACGAGAAAAACAAGAAATCAAAATGGAGAAGGAAACAAGGTTGGAGGTGTTCCTGTCTCGACCGAGTTGGCGCAGGATAAAGTTGGGAAGGACCCACAAAGAAAAAAAGGGAGAGAGAGATAGAGGGGAGGCCCAAGAGGAGGAGGGCATTTACTTTTAGCTACAGAGAGAAGAGGAAATAAGGGACGGTGGGGAGGAAAGACCAGATAAAAGAGAGAGTCAAAATGACAACTACAACTGGGAACATGTTCCAATTCTCTCAATCTACCCAACCCTCAGATAAGACAATGAACTCCAACATCGATATTTCACTTCATCAGCTTCAAAATAAAAACTCAACAAAATGTCCACGAACATCTCCCTCCCCGCCATGCTTTGGTGTAGCACACCTTAATATGCATTACGCATCACAATATCATTATCGCACCGTAAGCTCAGTGTACTGTCATGGTTGTAATTGATATATTTTTGCTGGCTCTGCTGTGCTCTGTGTCAAACCAAAACCAACTTAGAATAAAGTTGCTAACAATTTTAGCCCCATTAATCAGCTGACATTTTGCACTGTTTAGTAGTACTACTTGAAGCCATATTTTGTTGAAGCATTGTTTCGTTTCTTGACAGTCTCTTGGATGTCGCGCTCTTCAGGAGGTATGAGAAACTTTAAAGACAAACTACTAGCTACTCACACACATACACACACACCAGAGTGAGCTCACACCTTCAAACTGTGCACAGAAACCTAACAAAGGCATCCAAAAGTCCCAGGAAACCGAACAATCCCTTTAATGCATTCTGTGAATTGTTTTGTGATTAAGTGCTGCATTTTAGTTTTTCGGTGTACCGGCTTTCACTAAATCTCCTGTCTACTTCTATTCCCAGTTGTGAGAAATTGGCGTGAGGTTGCTGCATTCATTATACACACGGAGAGAAAGCAGAGCGTTACTGCCAACTAATAACAGCAACCGAGCTTTACAGAAAAAAAGTGATAGCTGTGGCCTTTCTCAAAAGTCAGCACGTCTTGTAGCTACATAGCTTTCCGCAGTTTATTGTGGCTACTGTCAGTTTGCTGTAGATGTTTCATGTTTTCGTGGGAATAAGCATAAGGGAGCACGAAGAATGAATGTGAGGCTTGTCATAATTACTTTTTAACAGGTTTTCAAAGTGGATTTTTCATTTAAGAGCCCCATCAATAACAAATAGAGAAAGCAGGGGCCACCGCATTCACAATTTATCTGCCAGTGATGCTGCTCTCTTCTCTCCACAACGATCACTTTCTCTCTCTCTCTCTCTCTCATCAGAGGAGCGTGCATTATGAACCCTTTCATCACACCCTCACTGGTACCTCACCACTGTAAAGGAATACTGCTGTCATCACTTGGGCTTGTACTCTTTGAAGGAGCACAGCTCTTTGTACGGGCCTGTGAAATGCTTTGACATCGAAGCGACGACGGTACCTAATGCATTTACCCATAAAGCCTATGATTTTCAAAACTTTTTTTTTTTGTTAATGGAATAATCTAAAAAAAACTTTGATGATGAGGTATCTTTTGTTTCCCCAATTTCCTTCTCTAAGCCTCTGTCGCATGCATTTTTTGATTTAAACAGATTCCCTCAACTGTAATTAATGCAAGAACATAAATGTAGTTTTGTTTTTAATGACAAAATTCATACCTTAGACCTCATATTTTCAGGTAGTTATTGACGTAAATTGCCGATTTTCACTGTAAAATGGAAAAAGAATTGATAGTTAATCAGGTTTTATGTCAGTAATAGGTTCAGGATGGGGTTGGGGTTAGGATTAAAAATGGGCAATGTTTAGGGTTGCGTTTAATTTGTTCAGTTGAATAGAAATACAGGTCCAACAGGTTCAGCAGCAATTCTAGGACCTTTGTTCAACTTTTTTATCAATGACAGTTGAGTATCAGCAGTTGACGATCAAACTTTGTTTTACTGTAGTGAACATTTACGTCTGAGACTATTTTATGTTTTCCCAAAGAGTTAGGAATGGACTAAATATTCAAACGTTCTGAGTACACTAAAAATAGTTAATAGTTAATTAAGGCCTGTAAATATAGTGCCTGCAGGTACATTTTCACTGAAACTGATGAGATTCCAGGCATGATAATGTAAGTGAGAGTTATAAGAGACCTCTCCAGCAGCTACTCCTGAGCAAATGTGATGGGAAAACCAATGGAGAGAGCAAATGATTTCTACTTACACCAACCACATTAAACATAAATACATTAATGATACTATGAGGCTCACTGGTAAAAAGCACACACCAAATAGCGCATATGTTACAGAACGTTCAATAACACTTCAATGGCCTCTCCACAAATGTACTTGCTGTCGTAATGTTTATGTTAAGTATTTCCATTACCCATACACGAGAACTTAAGCTCTTGTACACATGCTATGCTCCCCAATCCGCTACATGTCCTTTCTCATTTTTGTGTCTTTACGTTTTCTCTACTACTGCACATTTAGGTCAACAATTATGTCACAAAACCATGAGCATCCCTAAAGGACTTTATTATAAATAAAAGATACAATCAATAATGACTCCCTTCTGGGTATATACAGTACTTTCTGAGTATATTGAAAGATTTTGATCATATTGACAGAACTCTGTTTAACCAATCAAATTCCAGTTACTATAAAACATAGGAAATGTATGACACTGTACTGTAGAAAAATTCTTAAATTAAACCACTGCTACATTTTGCTGTATATTCTTCCATAGTATATATAATGATCTATAAAAATGACAACCCTTCCATTTTTACAAACTATTACCCATTTTTTTGTTACCTACTACCTCAAAGATATTGGAGAAACCTGTATCTCATAGAATTATACACAACAGACTTTATGATCATCTGTTTGGCTTTGGCGGTCTAATAAGAAATAAAAAGGGCCCAAAGAACCTTTTTATTTATCATCTATATAAATGATACTGTACATACAAGGCTTCTGATATCCTTTCAAAAATCCTATTTGGAGATGACCTTAGTGTTCTTTTCACACTTCAATTATTCATCACCACTGTAATCTGGTCTATCAGGACACCGCTATTATTTAGACATTTTTACCATTCCTTGAAACTACTAATGTAACCATTGTATACATACACACATACACCACCTGTTATTATGCTTATGTGTGTGTGTATATATATACTGTATGTGTATATAATAGCATTATCTGAATCTTCTATCTGATATATTTTTGTTAAGAGAGCCAATCGATAAGTCCACTGAGACCTCCTTGGTTCCCCAGAGCATGTAAATTAATTTTTCATTTTTTATTATTTTATTTTCTTCTGAGCGCTAAAAAATAATATATACTCTGCTGATTGCACTGTCAAAATGTGCAGACATTTAGTTTTCTTTCTTCTCGGCCTTCATTTTCTACGCTCCTCATCTCCTTTCTCATTCTCTCTGTCTTGCATTCTCTTTGGCCTTTGTCACAGTGCCTTAGTATCATTTTATAATCAATAAGGGAGCAATAAGTTGCTCCAAACGCACTGCACAAGTATAAGGAAGACAGGATACGAAAATGACAATTAGAAGTGGATGAGAGTAAGCGAAAAGAGAATATTGGAGGATATTCTGTGCAAGCAGCCCCACATTGATTTTACTGCACAAAACGACTTAGCACACTATGCATCAATAGGTACAACTGTAGGACAAAGTAAAGAGTAAAAGCCATGGGGACTGAAAAAAAACAAACTGACAAATATATACATAGAAAAATGCACACACACACATACCAAAGAGTTGCTTGTTATGCAGGTTGTGCTGGTCTCACTTACAAGTGCTGAATCTTTGTGAGCTCTTCCAGGAGACTTGTAAAGATAACAATAGGCCAATTACAGCCTAATTACTACAGATAACTGGTTCAATAAATTCTTCTGGTCCAATTTCACTTTAATTATCTCAATTAGATTCAATTAGATGTACATAGCTGGTATAAAAATGCAACTTAGACAAGATACTGTAGCACCACAGGGTATATTAAGGAGTCTCCACAAAACACGTGTTGCAATTTTACATGCATGAATACTTTTAGACATACGTGAACACAAATATAGCAGGATGCGTCCTGGGTAAATTTGTGTAAACAGCACACTATAAAGAGACATTTAAGGGAACGTTCATCTGGGATATATAATGTATGTTAGGATTTTGGAAAGCATAAGGAGTCTAGAAATTCTAAGATTTTTCAAATAATTTATTTGATCTTTTTTGTTTTGTTTTGGGGTTTTTTAGGTCATTTCATGGTGTACTCAATTATTAAATGGTTCCTAATACAATCAAGGACCAATAAATGTATTCATCATTCATATATCAAATCAATCATATCAAGTTCCACCATTAATTCTAAACAGTTTGGCTGAAAGGCTTCTCAATTACAAGTTAACATACCAGGGTTGTAACACATCCATAAACATCCTTGTACAAATATCATTGCAAAGTTTGTTGCAAAGTCTTCTTTTACTGTTAGTGCTACCTCTTTGTCACTGCTTCATTATTCAATCAATTTAATATTAATATGCCTCTGGCACTGTCCCTTGCCTTCTGCAGACTGCATGCGTGATGCTGTGCATGATATACGAGCTCCACCTGGATTTGTCCTGACATTTGTCTGTTGTCTCTCTCTGCTCTCACTCTCATCTCTTTCATGTCTGCTGCCTCTTAGAAAATCTTTTTTTCTGATTTGCTCTCGCCATGATAACAGAAGGTGCCTTGGCTTGGTTTGCTGAGAGTGATAAACGGGATGGCTAATTAAAAGGCTCTCTGATAGTTCTCCTCTGCCTTTTTAATTTCCCCTCTGCTACTACTGCCGTTTACGCTGCTCTGCCACACACAATGTCTTTTATTCACTTACTGCTCCCCTTTTTTCCCTGACAGTTATTGTCTCTCCGTCCCTGCCCGTCTATCTCACTTGTGAACGCAGACATGTGAACAGAAACGGAAACAACGCGCCTGTGGAAATGTAGACGGACAAACATGACAACACCACTCAAACAGAGATAAAGCAAAAAGACAGTCGGGTATTGTTGCAGGATTTGTAGTTCCAAGACAATGACTGGCAGTGAGGAGACTGACAGAAAAAGAGAGACAAAGTATGAGAGCCAGGATGGTGTGTGGGTGTATGTCCAACAGAGGGAGAGAGAGAGAATTGAGTGAAAGAGCAAACCATTAATATTACACCTTGTTTAAGGACAGAGGTTCATTTATTTTGGCTGACATTCACTTTGTGAGCTCATGTAATTCTCCAACATGTCCAGGGACTAGGACACTTTCAGAGGCGCGTGTCTGTGTATGTGGGACAGAAAAAAAATAAAAGGAGAAAAGAGAGAAACAGACTCAAATTAAGACAGACATAGGGGAATGGGAGGATGGAGGTGTCGGTGGCAGTAAGGTGGCGGTATGTGGCTGACGAGGATGGAGATTGAGGATGATGCTGGGGGAAAATGTATGGTAAGAAAGAGGAAAGTGAAACTGATAATTATGGAAATATAAAAATACTCCTTCCTTCCCCAGTGAACTTCATTTCACCTCATTTTCAACGATCCTTCTGCCAAATCCTTTTTTCAACATCCTTTTTATGTCTGTTTCTTGGCCCACATTGCTCAATCCTACATCTATTTGACTTTTTTATCTACTCACATATCCCCTTTGTCTATTTATCTTTCATTTGGTGTCTCCCTGTGAAGGTTTCAATTCACCTGCCTACATTTCACACACACACTTCTCGCTCTCTTGAGTCTCCTCTTCCAGTTTTCTCTACTTTTGACCCCCCC